>JACEIK010000051.1:85677-148053 GCA_018107945.1 Datura stramonium
CTTGTGAGCTTCTCCTGCCCCCAATGAGCCTTCAACTTGATATCGATATCATAATTTCGTCCTTAGCCCTAGCAAGTCTTTGGACGGATCTGCCCTCTTGAGTATAATAGTTGGGACCATATAATCTCTTTCGTGGTAATGTCGGTTATATGAAGAATCCTCCCCTATTCCTCATGATTTATGCATGGTTATGATTATGTACCTAGGCTCAAGTCATGTTTAATAAATTTTTTCTCTTATGATTATGAATATGATTGATTTACGAATATTTTGAAAACATTGGGCCCTATGTTTACATTATGATATTTACGTTACGATCATGTTGTCCTACTCTTGTGAATTCTTATGTATTTTAACTTTCCATTTTACTTACCTTGCATACTCGGTACATTTCAAGTACTGACCGCATACTCTATGTTGTATCGTTTTATGATACAGACTCCGATATTTAGGCTCAGTTCCGCCATTATTCATATTCTCGGAGTTAGCTTTCCTCAGCCCCAGTTGGTGAGTCCTCATCTTTCGAGGGCCTTTCTAGTCAGACATGTTCAACATTTTTAGTTTCAGACTATAGTGTGTTAGTTGGGGTCTTGTCCCATCAACTCGTCAATGTTAGAGGTTTTTTCGAACATAGTTCGTATTTCAGCTTTAGACTCATGTATGAAATCTTAGGTTATGTTTGCCTAGACTTCCGCTATGTTATTCATGATGATCTTCTACTTATCTATGAATGAGTTAGATGTATGTTCATGTCATGGGTCAACTTGGAGGTTCTCGAGATTTCTTGTCCCGTGTCTCGATCCGGGCCTATGTTCAGATCGTGGCAAATTTGATATCAGAGCCTTAGGATTAAAAGTGTCCTAGGGTGTCTGAAAGCCGCGTTATGTAGAGTCTTTTCATTGGCGTGAAGCGCGCCACACTTATGACGAAGAGGCGACAAGATGTTTAGGAAATGTTCCCTTCTTTTATGATCTAAATCGTGCGAGAAAATGTATCTAAAATGTATCTCTACCCTTATACCTTGTGCTATGAGTGAAACTCTCTCCATTCCTGTAACTCGTGCTATACGCGTGTGCAGAAACATGTCTTCTCAGAGCGACAATGGGAGTCAACCAGCCCCACCAACCCCAATGGATCCTATGTTTGGGCAGGTTACAGATGCAGAACTCGGGGCCGCTTTCAGAGTGTTGATATGGGCCATGATCACCCAACCTAACCGGCAGACTATTCCATCCGCGAACCCCACACAGAGGCGGCAACTACTAGGGTTCAAGACTTCATGAGGAGGAGTCCATCTAAGTTTGGTGATTCAAGTATGGATGGAGAGTTCAAGAGGGGAAAAGGTAGGAACAAAAGACCTAGGACCAAAGACTTGGAGAGTCCCCAACAAGGGTCAAGTAGTGGAAGTCGTGCTCAACCCCGACAGAGGTCTTTAGCTCAGCTTCGGGGAAGCAGGCCTCGGGTGAGGGACATTACCTATCCAATTCGCAAGCGCTGCGGGAAGAACCACCTAAGAAAGTGCATGGTGGGTTAAGATATTTGATTCTATTATGGAAGGCCTGGTCATAAACACAGAGATTTCCCTTTAGCCAAGCGAGATAGCCATAGAGGTCGTGCCCCCGCCACCCCTCCAGTAGCTCTATCTAGCCGGCTAGCATGCTTGAAATGCAGTAGAACACACGCGGGACAGTGTTTGGCAGGTTCAGGCGCTTGTTACAGATATGGGGAGGACGGACACATGCGTAGGAATTATGATATTATGATATTTATGTTGTGATCATATTGTCCTAGTCTTATGAACTCTTATGTATTTTGAACTATCCGTTTTTACTTACCTTGCATACTTGGTATATTTCACGTACTGATCCCATACTCTATGTTGTATCATCTCATGATACAGGCCCGAGGGATCTTACTCAGCAGCATCCTTAGCCTCTGCTTTCCCACTCAGACCTGCCCGACTAGCGTTGGTGAGTCCTCATCCTCCGAGGACATTCAGTATCCGTAGTCTTTATGTTTCCCTTCAGTTTCAGACTTGTGAGATTAGTTGGGGGTGTTGTCCCATTAACCCATCAGATATGTTAGAGGCTTTCAGACTTGGTGTAGTAATCAGCTTGTCATGTATGATGTAAATTCTAGTTCTGACTTTATGTTATGATTAGACTTCCGCCATGTTGTTATGTTGATCTTTCGCTTTTATCTTATTTAGTTAGAGGTTATGTTCATGATATGGGTCAATTTGGAGCCCTTTCGGGGTCCCTTGTCTCGTGTCTCGATCCAGGCCTATGTTCGGGTTGTGACAATTGAGTTCAACAGGGATTGTGTGCATGCTTTCAACACATTGAAGGATAAGTTGACAACAACTCCAATTATTACTGCCCCAGATTGGTCATTACCATTCATTGTGATGTGTGATGCCAGTGACTATGCGATAGGAGCTGTCTTGGGACAGAATAGGGGGAAGAGGTTTCAGGCCATTTACTATGCAAGAAAGTCATTAGATGGAGCTCAGAAAAATTACACAGTGACCGAAAAGGAGTTATTGGCTTTGGTGTATGGATTTGACAAGTTTCGACCGTACCTAGTGGGGACAAAGGTGATAGTTTATACTAATCATGCCGCAATCAGGTACCTACTTGCAAAGAAGGATGCCAAGCCCAGACTCATTTGGTGGATATTATTACTGCAGAAGTTGGAAATTGAGATCAAAGATAGGAAGAGCACAAAAAACCAAGTGGCAGATCACCTATCTAGGTTGGAGGACAGAAAGCATATTGACTGTGAGACTAACATAGTGGAGACCTTTCCCGATGAGCAGCTATTTGCTGTGCATATCCAGGAGTTTCCATGGTATGTAGATATGGTAAATTTCTTGGTTAATGGAGTGTACCTACCTAGTGTGAACTCAAAAAAGAAGAGAAGATTATTATATGACAATCAATTCTACATATAGGATGAATTCTTCTTCTACAAGATAGGTCCTAACCAATTGGTTAGAAGATGTGTTCCTAAGAGAGAGGTGACTCAAGTTCTGGAAAGCTTCCATTCTTCATTATATGGTGGACATCATAGTGGAGATAGGACCGCAATAAAAGTCCTGCAGGCTGGGTTTTATTGGCCTACTCTGTTGAAAGATGCGTATCTGTTCGCGAAGTCTTGTGATAATTGCCAAGAGAACAGGGAACATTTCGAAAAGGAAGGAGATGCCTCAGCGAGGCATTATGGAAGTAGAGGTGTTTGATTGTTTGGAATTGACTTCATGGGGCCCTTCATCCCTTCAAACGGAAACAAGAATATCTTGGTTGCAGTTGATTATGTATCAAAGTGGATAGAAGCTGTAACATTGCCTATCAATGATGCCAAGGTTGTAACTTGTTTCTTGAAGAAGAACATATTCACCCACTTTGGCACACCCAGGGCCATCATCAGTGATGAAGGTACACACTTCTGCAATTGACTCTTCTATAATCTGTTGGCTAAATACAATGTGAAACACAAGGTAGCCACTGCTTATCATCCACAGATCAGTAGATAGGTGGAGGTATCCAATCAAGAAAATCAAAAGAATTCTTGATAAGACCGTGAGCACAAATAGAAAGGATTGGTCAAGTAAATTGGATGATGCATTATGGCTTACTGAACAACTTTCAAAACTCCTATTGGCACCTCGCCATATACACTAGTTTTTGGGAAAGTGTGTCACCTACCAGTTGAGCTGGAGCACAGAGCATGTTGGGCCATACAAAAGTTGAATATGGATTTGGAAGCTGCTGGAGAAAAATGGACGCTGCAACTACATGAGCTGGATGAGTTCAAGTTCATTTCTTATGAAAATGCCAAAATGTACAAAGAAAGGGCTAAGAGAGCACATGACAAACACATTCAACCTCATGAGTTTTAGGCAAGGCAATTGGTGTTACTATACAATTCAAGGTTGTAGCTGTTTGGTGGAAAGATGAGATCAAAGTGGTTGGGACCATCTGAATTAGTAAGTGTGAATGCACATGGTGCTGTGGAGTTGAAACCCTTGGGGTCTAACAGAACCTTCTTGGTTAATGGCCAAAGGGTGAAGCATTATTGTGAGGGCAATTGGGACAGAGAAAAGACTTCAATTTTATTTCAAAATTATTAAAGGTTCTTGCGTCGTTCCTCGACGTTAAATCAAGCGCTGGTTGGGAGGCAACCCAACATGTAAAAATATAACTGTCTTATTTGTATATATAGTGTCACTGTTGATTTTTATTTTGCAGAAAGGGGAAGTCGAGTACCCAAAATCAAAAGCTAAGGAGCATAATCTTGAGCCTAAGTATGGGGTCATGTGACCCGTGAACCCAAAAGACATACTGATAACTAGGCCCTAGAGGGCCCCAGGGAGTATTTTCTCACTCTACTCTGATCTCTAATTTTAGTTGCTCTGAGGATAGAGCAAAGCTTTAAGTGAGGGGTGAGGGTATGTATCCCTAGTTTTGAGGTTAAGGGTGAGTACGCCATCATATTGTGTTTGAAATTTTTTACAAATTGGTGTATCTCACCACCCTTTGATTTTTCTTATGGCCTCGGTTCTTTTACAAAGGGGAGCCTTTTGAACCGGGTCATTTTTTGTTTTGTTTTGTTTGAGTCATTGTAGTCATAGGGTAATGACGTTTCCCTATGATAGATGGATGACGACCATCTTAAAGGAAGTTTCATCACTTTTTTTTAGAATTGAGTCATAGGTCATTCGCTTGTATGCTTGTTGATAATCTGCTTAGCCGCTATGCTAGAGTAAATAGAGTGGTCATCTTGATTGCATGAGTTAGAATCCATGAGAGACGCATATATCTCTTTAATTTGACTCAACATATCCTTAGGGTTAAATTATGAATAAACTTTTCATTCAATATGATTGTGTGAATGTGTAGCTGTAGAAACTAATTAGATTCTTGTTGCCATGAGAGGTGAGCTGAATTTCTTTGTGTGTATATATTGTAGCATCTAGAACTTGCCTCAATGTATGCAGGATAACTAGGTGGTAAGGAATTGAGAGATGATCAAGGCATTTCTTTGAAAAGCCATTTTTTCCCACATTTGTTTTACCTTCCTATACATGCTCCCCAGTTACCCCCTTTGAGCCTAAAAGCCTTATTCTTGCTTAGCCTCAATAGTAGCTTAATCCCTTCTTTTTGTGATACCTCAGACTTATTGATCCAAAGTAGTCTTAGGCACTTTGAAACTTGAAAGTTAAGGTCGACCAAAGTATAATGTTAAGGGAAAAACAAAAGTTGTCGTAAGGAAAGAAAAGTGAGAAGAAGGGGTACCCATAAAATTGTGTTATCTACTTGCTGTTAGGAAATTGAAAAAGAGAGATTTAATTGCAAAATCCACAGTTATTCTATGAATATAAAACTAGAAGTCAAGTAGTGAAAAAATGGGGCATAAAAAGAAAAGACAAAGGTGAGTAGAGGAAAGGTGAACAAGCAAGGAAAGAGGTGGTGGACAAGTAAAGCGAAATATGTCTTAAAAGTGCTTAGGGTGGTATTCACTATAAAATGAAATATCAATCCTACTTGTCCCTTAGTCGACATTACAACCAAGAAAAGTCCTTGTGATCTTAATCTCTTGAAGCAATTAGGTAGTCTTAACGTATATGAAGGGCAAACCTATAGTATGTTGCATATGTACATTACATCATTTGTGAGTGTGAGTGTGCCTTAGTTATTGTGTTCTATGTCTTATATTGATGAAGTTGAGAGAGGAACATCAGTAAAAGTGAGGGGCACAAGAGGTCTAAGTCGGTGTACTACTTGTTGCATATGTCACACTTAATCATGTTGCCCCTCTGCGTTAAAAAGATGAGTCATTTATAGAGGTTGTGTGTTCTTGATTGTGAAATATTTTTATGTTCTTTATTGAGAATTTTTGTATGATGACAAGCCATTTTATGTATTCTCTATGCTAGTTGGTTGAGTATGAGTTGATAGAGGTGTCAAGTGTGATGGTGAAACATGATTTTAGGTATGTTTTAAGGATTGTTCGAGGACGAACAATGGTTTAAGTGTGGGGTGGTGATGTTGGGCATATTTTCATGCTCATTTTCCATGTTTTTACCCATATTTGATCATGTTTTGAGTTCATAATCCTTAATTTATCCTAAATTCATGTGTGTGTATGTTTTATGCTCTAACAAATAATTTGAGTTGATTTGAGTAGAAAAATAAGCAAAAGGGTCTCAAAATGATGCAAGGAATGAAGATTTGAGGAGCTGAAGGGTTTGGTACTATAGCTAGCGCCCCGCAACATGTCCCAAACTTCAGAGAGAAAAATCTCAATCTGGTGCTATGCAGGCAAGACCCTATCTGGAGATGAAATTGTTGGAAATTTGACTGAGTCTGTGGCGAGATAGGAGGGGCGGCGTGCTATAGCCATTCCGTGATGAAAAATGCTAATTTTAAAGCCAAAGTCTTGAAGGGCAAAAAGATCATTTGAAGGCTCATCTATAAATATAATCCTTATGTCATTTGTTATGTAGTTTTGGACTTCTATGGAGCAGTCTTTACTCATTTTTATTCTGTAGTTCATTCTTGAAAGATTGTAAGCCATTTGGATGGAAGACAAGGTTCTACAACTAGATTTTCTCTTTTTTACTTCTTATTTTCTCATGATGATAACTATGCATTTGTTTTTCCGCTTGTCTATGAGTGGCTAAACTCACATTGTAGGGTTGTGTCCATGGTGAATGGTTGATTATTTGACAGACTAAATGAACTTAGTTTTGATTCTTCTTTTATGGTTGTTTGTATTTATTTGTATTAATTTATTATTTATGAGATTGATCACCTTGTAAGTAATCTGCTGGCTTTCGATTGAACTTGAGAAAGGGAATCGAAAGGGTAAAAAAGTAAATACAGAATGGGAATTCAAAGACCCTTGAAACCATTGGTGATAGGATAGAAGTTGTTATTGAGGATAGGAATATATCCTTCAACCCCGTTTAGTTGAAATACAAGTAGGCATAATTGTCGTTTCATTGTTCTCCTGTAACCATAGGGATATAAGCGTTAGGATTCATGAAATAGTTCTTGGATTCTCTAGGGATAGTGGCAAGAAATGGGATAGTAACTTGCAACTAAAAACCGTAGAAAGAATCGTGCTAGTTTAATTACATTTGGAAATCTCAACCTGAAACCAACCAAGTGTCATTGCTTTAGTATGTCATCATTATCGAAATACAATTAAGCTTGCAATTGTTTTAGTTACTTTTATATTTGAAGTTTTAGTAGTTTAATTTTCCAAAAACCAATCTTCATTTTACTTGTTTCGTAGATTAGTTAAATCAAAGTGACAACGTTATAATGATTAAATTGACAAGTCCCTGTGGGTACGGTATCTAGACTTAACAATCCCATATTATTTGACGACCACGTGCTCTTGCGTGCGCTTGGGAGACATCACTATGCAGCAAGCCTCATCTCTACCATTTGAATACTCTACTATATCATCAACTACGCCAACTAAGGATAGACATTCAAACTATCTAACTTTTGTCTCCAGTCGAGTTGCACCTTGAACATGCATTTCTTGCATAATTTGTTTGACCACTGCTTCAATATTCTTATGCTTTTGTTAAAAGATCCTTGCATTCCTTTCCAACTAATTATGGTATATAGCATAGACAAAATATATTTGTGTATTTCTGCAGTTGCACTACTACCTTTATAGAATATAATAGTCAACACAACTCTTGATGTCACTGCATGGGTTGTCTTGTTATTCCTTGCCAACCTTCTAACCTTCTCCAAATTATAATGGAGACCATACACTTAAAAAATAAATATGCCACACTTTCATCAGCTTGCTTGCACAATGGACAGAGTGTATCATCAGTAATCTCCCATCATGCTAGCCTATCTCTTGTCACCGATTTATCACAAATGATGAGCTTGAGGATAAAATTTCATTTAATTGGACCATAGTTATTGCATACTATTTTCCTGCGAGGTACTTTTGAAAAATTCATCTTCAGCTGGATATACATATTTTTGATGAAGAACTTCTTCATTTGTAATAGTTCCCTTTCCTTAATTCATGCAGTTTCCATATACACTTTAGTCTTTAGGATTTTCTAATTACCCATGATGTATATTTAGCTTCTAGAGCACAACTAGATCAGCCTTTACAATAGTAGGTGTGAAACCACTTAACCCAAACTTTATTCTTTGCAACTTGCATATATCTAATCTGTTTTAAAGTAGAATATCATCAAGGATATTTAGCCTTTTGACGGATCTAGGATAACATAATTTTTCTCAACCATCAGTGCTTTCCTAGACATTTAAACTCCAACAATCCACAAAAATCTTCTACAAACAACTTCAATCATTTGAATGACCTTCTTAGGTAGAAAGAAAATTTTATCCCAAAAGGTTTGAATTAAAAATATTACGCTCTTAATTAATTGAGCCTGTTACACACTGTAAATTCTCGACATGTAGATGGCCTATTCGCATGTTGGTTAAGAGTTTTTGAATGCCATACATTCTAGGAAAAGGCCCGGGGAAAGACCGGATAAGTGACACGTCTCGAACCATCGCAAAGAAAGAGGGCAGGACCCCTCCGCGATGGCGAGTGTCACGGGGCTCACCTCCGCGATACCGGCGCATCCTGGGCAGACTCCGCGACCACATGGCGTGTCACGGTGAGGTGCAGCCCCAAGTATATAAGCCTCCAGCCGGTTTTAATGTTAAATTTCATAATTTTCTAGAAAAGTCGAGGGGAAAAGCAGAACGAGTTCCTTGATAATATTCGTCAGGTCACATGTCAAACACGGTCCAAACTCCAAAATTAACTACGAGATGCCGAGGTATTAAAGCGGCAAGGAGCATTCCTACGTATTTAGTTTCACGTGAAATTGGCCAGCGAATCGTCATGCTACCGAGCTAAGGTAAGTGGAATTGCTCCAAATTAGTGTCAATATACTCCCAGCCTCAAAGTGAGTATTTCTCCCTTTTGGACTTTCGAAAATAACGATTTTATTAGTTTTCGATGGCAAAGTTTGGGCTATATATATTTAAAACGATATTTTCCTTCAGAATATTAGCGTATTTAGTTCTAATTGGCCTCATATGAATGCGGTTGGAAGAAATAGCGGGAGTGCGGCAGAGCTACGCGGTTAGTCGGGAAATCCCGAAGCGAAGGTATGTAAAGCTAATTCCTACAGCAAGTTAGTAATCCAACATGCAAATAGTGTGAACTATAGAAGAAAGAATTTCAGAAGTCAGAATTGAGTCCAGTATGAATTTAGCAAGCATGTTTTATAATGTTATGATATATATTCAGAAATAAAAGTTAACAAAGCAATATCAGACAGTCGAATAATATCTCGATTCTGAGGTATAAGCGAGGACAGTTAGATAATATCTCGGATACAGTATAGCCAGACAGTGGGATAATATCTCCAGATACAGTATAGTTCAGCATGAGAATCCAGTTTAAAAAGCAGAAAGAGTTTGAAGTAAGAAATCGAGAATACGGATAGTATTTTCGGATCAAACATGCTTGCTATACGTGATCCATTGTTTTGTTGAGACATGTTTGTGTTATGAGGGCACCTTTGAGCGTCCTCGCCGCCCCTGGGTTGTAACTGTGTCGACCCACCGTGAGGGTGGGGATACGCCACTCAAGTGGTATGCAGTCCACTTGAGTAGGACGAAGATGGGATGGAGCACTCCCGTATCGGGGCTGATCGGCATAGTAGTATAGCTTACCCTGTTGTGCGCTTGCGCGGGGAGCAGATTACAGATACAGACACAGATTACAGATATACAGTTACAGTACAGGAGTTCTCTACGCTTAGACACAGTTATTTATATAGAGGTCTTAGTCCGAGCTGGAGACCTAGGGGCGGTAGAGGTGCTCGTAGTTAGTAGGCGAGTGGAGTGACTTATTTGTTTGGATGGTTTTGACCGGGTAGGGGTATAGATTGCATCTTGGTTGTACCTTCCGGCTTAAGGGGCTGGTATTCGTCCTTGTTTGTTATATATATGTATATATATGTATTTATAGCTGATAGACAGCGAGATCTGCCATGTCGACAGGTAGCCTCCCTACATACTCTCGGTGCGGATAAGCTTGTTTGGGATTATCAGTCAGGCAGTTTCGAGATATTTCCCTGCGTTCGAGTTTCTAGTTATGTTGCTTGTATTCAGTTATGTTCAGTTTGCCTTGACTACTCAGTACCAGTGGTAGTGACGCCCGTTGCGGCAACGCATTACTGCAGTACCTATAGACGAGGAGCCGATCCCTCGTGATCCTAGCCCATTATGAGAAGGTGTATTTCATTTTCTTTTTGTTGTATAGTACGGGTAGGTCGGGGCCACTGTCCCGACCATCTTATCGAGTATTCTTAGAGGCTTGCAGATTGTGTATATATCTCCCTGTATTAGTTGTGCTGGTCGTGTGGGGCCGTGCGTGTTTAGGCCCCATTTAGTATTCTTCATTTGTGTTGGCCGTGTGGGGCCATATCCGGTGTAGTGGTGACCTTCTTTGGTCACGTAGATGTTGATATTTGTTATATTGAGTTAGAGATTAACTAAGACAGCATGGTGGCCTTGTCGGCCCGCATAGGTTTCCTATATGAGTATGATTCTGGTTAGCTGATGTTATAAATGCAATTGCTATAGGCTTGATCGATTAGGAGAAACGTATTTATAGCCGTTATATAGCTCATCGATTCCATGAATCGAGTTAGAGCGAGACAAGCACCGAGATATGCTTAGGCTCGGCGGTCTAGCGAGTTCAGGTCCCAATAGGGCACCAGGTGCCGATCCTTACCCCCAAGGCGGGGCGTGGCAGAGCCCTTCCGGCATATGATAAAAAATTAGTAGTTCAAGGTGAGATCTTGCTAAGCATTTTGTTGATGGTAAGCTTAAGCGATTCATGAAAATCCTTTTTGTGCATAATGAAACTCTAAGTTTCTAATAGAGAATTCACCTTTTGTGAAGCCAGTTAGATTCACAATTGCTAGATTTCTCATCAGCCAATGGAACCCCTCCAAAATAAATGGAGTTTTTGTGTAGGTTAGCTTTGAGTACAAAGACATCTGATAACTCCCTAAAGCAATTATAAAGCAGTTGGATAGAAATGACATCACCTCTACAATACAAAAGTAGATCATCAACCAAACTCCCATTATGAGATTAAGTTTTCCATATCTAGGGTGAAAGTGATATGGCACATGTTGTAGAGTCTGAGCAACCTAATCAAATATTCCATTGCAAGTACAAAGAGAAGGGAGAGGTGAGTCTCACTGCCTTAATCCTCTCTTAGCATGGAAAGATTCAACTGGCTTCCCATTAATTACAATGGAATAATACATTGTCCTCAAGCATTTCATGATCCATTTTAAAATAGGGCAGGAAATGAAAACGGTCAGCACTTGTTCTAAGCTAGGGCCACTCTTCCGAATCATACGTAGAGTTTCACTGCTCTGTAGGGTTTTCCCATTGCATAGACCTTCTGATTGCATTTTTGAGAGTAATGGGCTAAAACCCCGTAACCACTTAAATTTCCTTTCTGGCCCCTATGGTCCGCTATGAGACCCGCTACGGCGGCCATAGGGTCGTTGCGGCGATTTGTGGTTGCTCCCTCATTTTGCCATAGCAAAACTTTGGCTACTACCATGGTCTCGCTATATGGCAGTCCCTCAGACCAGTAGCTACCCAAAAATGCACAGTGCTATACTTAGTTTATTTCACAACCTCCCTATCTCATCTTTCCAGATTTACGTGTTCTATGCCCTTAACCATCCCATAACAATGTCCGGATCGTTACATCATATACCAGTAAAATACAATTCGCCCCGGAAATGGTCTATACAAAAGTAGGAGGAAACGTACCAGATTCTATGAACAACTGGGATATTTGGCCCGCATATCATACCGATCTCCCAAGTGGCTTCTTCCACCGGACGGTCTATCTATTGAACTTTTATCAAGGACTCTCTTAACAAATCTTTCCCCCAAGGTATCACCTTAAACCACTCAATCGGGGATCGACACTTTCTCCCATACAAGGCTTCAAAAGGAGCTATACCAATGCTTTAGTAGTAGCTATTTATTTATAGATGAACTCAGCCTAAGGTAAGAACTTGTCTAATGACCCCCAAAGTCATCACATACCTTGGCATGTCCTCCAACACTTGAATGTTATTGCTCTGATTGCCTATATGTCTGAGGATGGAAAGATGTGCTCAAGTCCAGCTTTTACTCAATTCATTTCATAAAGTCCTCCAAAAATGGGAAGTGGAACTAAATTGCCTTTGTCAGATACAATGAAGCTGGCACCCATGTAACCAAATAACCTCCTTCACATATATCTTAGCTAGTTTCTCTGTGTTGTAAGTAACCTGGACTGTGAAATGAGCCGACTTGGTCAGCCTGTCCACTATAGCAAATTGAATCCAAACTTTACCAAAAGTATTGGGAAGACCAACCACAAAGTCCATAGCTATCCTCTCATTTCCACTCGGGGATAGGCATTGACGAAGAACTCCTCCAGTCTTTTGGTGCCCGTACTTCACCTGTTGAAAATTTAAACACTGAGCCACGTAGTCCACAATGTCTCATTTCATCCTACCCCACTTTAATAATCTTTGTTTAGATTGTGGTACATCTTTATGACTTCGGGGTGAATGGAACTTCGAGTTGTGAGCTTCTACCAAGAGTTTTAATTAGCTCACCAGCTCAGGGGAACACACACCTGCCCCTTTATTCTCAAGACCCCTTCATCATCTAACACTACTTCCCTTGGCCTCTCCCCCACAGGACTTTATCTACGATTTTGCCCGGCTTTTCATCTTCAAAGCTTATGCAGTCTTGATTTCCTCAACAACAAGGATTTAGCCTCCAGGTTGGCTAACACTTCACTGATTTTGGTCAGTGACAATCTTGCAGCTGTTTTCCAAATTCTAGACTTCCCTGGCCATCGACCGTTGGTAGCCTCCAAGAAAGGCGGGTGCCCATGCTTACCATCTTTACGCTCAGCGCGTCTGCTGCCACATTAATAGCTACTGGATGATAGCAAGATGGTGATTTCGTAATCATTAAACTCCCATCTCCTCTGCCTCAAGTGGAGATCCTTTTGGGAGAATACATATTGTAAGCTGTAGTGATCCGTGAATACCTCACATTGAGCTCCACATCGAGATAATTGCCTCCATATTTTAGTGTGAATACCACAGCTACTCTATATCATGCGCGGGGAGTTCTTTTCATGCTTGGTTTGTCTCGAGAATACACAATAACCTGTCCTTCCTGCATGAACATTGCCCAATCCAGACCGTGAGCATCACAATACATAACAAAATCCTTACGCCTTAGGTAACACCAGAATAGGTGTTGTCGTTAGCGAGAGTCTTGAGTTTCTAAAAGCTCGCTTCACATTCCTTAGACAGCTTGGAAGAGACACGTCTTTTTGTGTCAACCTGGCCAATGCCAAATTGATGGAGCGAACCCCTTCAGAAACCGACAGTAGTAACTAACTAGCCACACAAAACTCTGAATTTCTGTCACATTGGTTGGCCTTTCCACATTCCCTAACCGCCTCCACCTTAAATGAGTTAACCGTTCCCTCCTTGTGACATGCCCCAAAGGACACTGATTCCAGCAAAACTTTTACTTGGTGAATTTGGCATACAACTACTTCTCCTTCAGCAATCCCAGCACAATCCTTAAATGATTTTCGTGCTCCTGCGTGGTCTTAGAATACACCAAAATGTCATCAATAAACAAAATAACAAAGGATTCTAGGTAGGTTTTGAAAATCTTTTGTTCATCGGAGCTCTTGAACGTGGCGGAGCATTAGTGAGTCCGAATGACACAGGCCGAAACTCATAATGCCATACCTAGTCCGAAAGGCTGTCTTCGGAATATCTTCAGCGAATTTTCAACTGGTGATACCTGACCTCAAATCAATCTTTACGAAAATACATCCACTCCCTATAATTGGTGTGAGGTTATCTATCCGAGGAGGAGGGTATAACACAAAGAGTTACCTTGTTCAGCTAGCGGTCGTCGATGAACATTTGCATACTACCCATCCTTTCTCTTCACAAACATAACTGGGGCACCCCACGGTATTACACTCAGTCTAATAAATTCTTTATTTAGAAACTCTTGCAATTGCTCCTTGAGTTCTATGGGAGGACCCTCTGAACTAGTGTCTCGAACATGCGCAAATATGTTGAACAACCTCCTTTATCAACTATGGGCACGAATTTAGAGATAAGATTCTTAGGAGTAGGGCTACAATACCCTTTCAACTCCAACCTAGATGACCCTGGACCCAATATAGTGACAGTATTAGCATAGCAATCTAGAATGACATGGTAAGGGGACAACCAACTCATTCCCAAGATTATATCAAAATCAACCATGTCTAAGATCACTGGGTCGTCTAGGTGTCAAATCCCATGAATTCAACAATGCAGTCACGAACAACCTTATCCACTAACACAAAATCCCCAACAGGGGTAGACACACAGATAGGAGTATTAAGCACATCACACACAAGATCACGAACCAAAGAAAAATAGTAGGCACATATGAAAATGTAGAACCAGGTCCAAACAATGCAATAGCCATTCTATCTTCCACGAAAATCATACTGTGATAATGGTGCTGAAACTTCTACCTCTGGTCTACCGGAAAAGCATAGAAATGAGCCTAGTTACGGCCTAAGAACTACCCTGGTTGGGCTATGCCACCCCTCTACTTGCATGGGCGCCACCCTGCCTACTACGAGCGTTCTCTTGCCTTGCTGAACGTCACTTCTAGTAGCTGGCTGATAACCTTATCCGAACTGTGGATGATTTGAATTGAAAGCACTAACCTCCTCTTCCGGCAGGGGTCGGAGCTCGAGGCCGGATGAAATAATCTGCCCACACAGATAAAGAACAACCCACGGAAGGGCATACCTCAGGGCACAATCTCCGGCAAAAGATTTATGCAACGCGAAGCCGACTGTCGAACTGGGTTACCATCTGCGGATGTGGCCATACTCTCACCTCATAACAAACCTCTCAGTAACTGGTCTTTGTGCTGGAACCAGAGGAAATAGGGCAAGATGCGAGGTTAGAGAGAGCCATCTATGTACCCCCAACAACACGATGGTCAGCGGAGAGTTTGTCCTTAGTGAACCTACGGGTGACACACAATTACGGACTAAATTGGACATCGAGAAAAACCCTATGGTCTTGGAGCCTTCCCATAAGAACCACTGAAAGAGCCACTCTTCGAGATTTCTTCTTGGCATTCTAGCGTAACCCTCCCGCCTCACCCCCTTTAACCGACTTCACGAACTCCTACCACCTCTGAAAGGTCTTACCCAAAGAGACCATGCTGCGAGTTGGTGCACAGAGACCTACATTCAGGCCTTTAACAAACTGCCTAATCCTCTTCCTCGGTGGGTAGTAAGGGTAGAGCATATCTAGAAAAGGAGTGAAACCGGGCCTCGTATGTAGTAACTAATGAGCTCCCTTGCTCAATGGTAGTGAACTCATCCCACCTCCTATCCCCCATAGTGTGGGAAAAATATTTTTCCAAAAATGTGGAGTAGAATCGAGTCCCATGACAGCAGTGGTAACCTGACTGGTCTGCACTCCACGAAAACCCTCCACCAGAGCTTTGCATCACCCATCAGTTGGAAGGTGACGAACTCAACAACATACTTCTCCACTGCTCCCATCTTATGGAGCCTTTCGTGGTAATCAATGATGAATTCTTAGGCATCCTCTTGCCCTCTTGTCTTTACATGCAAAAGGTAGAAGGCTTCATCTTGGTGAACCTCCAAAATAAGTGGTGCTATTCCCTGTTATCACCGTCCTTCCACCGGCTTCAGAACCATCACATCTTCCGATAAGTCATCAATCCACGAGGCCACAGCTTAATTTGCATCTTCAATTCTGATTGATGTCAGCTAGAGTTGCTGGTGCTACCCGGTGCCCACAAGGCCGCTCGAGAATGTTGAGGACCTAAGCTAGGACCTCTGAGGATGCTGGCGTGGCAGGAGCTTCTCCTTGTGTCGGGACCTTGACCTCAATTGCCACCCGCTCTGCGCTGCTGGTAGCACGGGAGATATAGACCTCTCTGGTGGAGCAAGGGCATGGGCCCCTCTCTAGCATAACGGGTCTCAGCCACAACCTTTTCCCATTTCTCTTCCGCGGGCTGGGCCACCCTTTGCTGGCTCGAATTGCAACACATATCACCATTTGCATGTGTTCTCACCATCTAAGATGGAAGAAGAAGAGATGTTAGATACCAATTTGGATCACTAGATACTAGTGGGATCAAATGTCACACAAAAGGAATGAAGGTGACTTTTCCCGAGTCCTGACCTCTCGAAGATAAGTTATGGACGTCTCACACCGATCCATGAAACTCTACTAGACCCATATTAGTGAAATGAGATCAATGAACCTATATCTCTAATACCAACTTTGTTATGACCCAATTGGCCGTGATTGGCACCCGCACTGATCCCCGCCGGTGGGAGAACCAACGATTCCCAACCATTAGCCCGAAATTGATCATTCACAAGAACTCTTTCACCAAAATACAACAATTAATTAATTATCAAAAGAAACCAATATCAAAACAAACTTCACTACGAATCCTAAGACCTAATTGTCATTGCACCAGACATCTCCTTACAACTGCGAAATGCTAAGTCTAAAAACGTAAAGGAAAAAATCAAATTTACGGAAAAGAAAGACATCATGATGAGAGAGTGGTATTCCTCCTTGGTTAGCTCACCTCCAAACTCCGCTGCGCTTTATATAGGTGAGGTGTGAGGAACTTCCTGAATCAAATTCTACACTTTCGGAAAAGAAGTGCGGACATAGGGTTAGTATAAAGAATGATCTTTGGTAGGCATTATCGGCCCGACTCTAAATAATAACAAATATGCCTGATAATAATGATACAGACCGATCTTCAACATAAAAAAGCTACGAAAATTTCATACACAAAAGGTCCACTTAGGGAAATAACAGTCTGCTTACTGGATTGGGCCATTCGCTGCAGATATACTTGGCCGTTACAATGGTCTGCTTGTGAAAAGGTTTCGGCTTTGCAGCGGTATGTCTTAGGTAGTAACTTTCGACTATCTTTGTACTTCCCGGTTCTTGACTCAACAGGTTCATTATTCACATAACCCTGTGCTATCTAAGAAAAACAATCTTAAGAACAACAATTAACATCATCACGAATCACTCACAAGTTCAACAGGAAATGGCAGCGAAACCACTCATCGATTCGGAGCATTGTGAAAAGTCGCACTTAGAACTAGAGACATGTTCTTCAATATCCAAAATCACACAACATAACTATAATTAACACAACATCTCAGCACATTGTTCATACACTTCGTTTTCATATAAGGACAACACCACATAAGTAAGTGCATAATATGAAAACCAAAGATGACATGACGGGCACCGCGTCTCCTCCATCTCACCATAAATACTCAAGCATACAATCGGACTACACATGCCAAGGGGTCTTATTTCTGCCCTCCAAGTCATGACCTGCAAGGGCCTCTAGAAATTCATGTACCATACCAGTGTGGTACCCTCTCCCTCATATGCTCGTCGGGGATGCTCCCCTGAAACAAGCCGCAATAATAATATTCGCTCGCTAGGATACTCCCCTTGAGTTCGAGCCTCTCATTTCAGGATACAGTTAATATTTCAGCCATTCTCATCCTTAAATCACAACAAGGTGCATTACATAATTGAAACCATATATGTAAAAGAAACCTGCAATTCATCGAGTCTATGCTCCATTCCCTCACTTGCTGGAAATAAAACACTAAGTTCGCATGATAGATTCATAACACGAAGTTCATTACACACTTTCACATGATCTTAACAACAGATTATACTCATTTTATATCAACATGATAATTTTCATTTATTCACATAACAATGCTCATAAAAAGGAACGCCTGAAGACCAATTAAATATAATCATTACATATGCATACAAGCCATTACACGGGGTCTAACCCTATAAGCATAACCTACCTTAATTTCGAGAATGAAGAGTCAATTACTCCACCAGAGCCTTGCTCTTTCTCATAACCACGGAGTGCTCGTGATCTACAACAAATAAGGTGGTTCATTACTCCTCTTCGAAATAAGGGTTTAGAAGATCAAACCTCATGAGGGGCACTTTCGAAGAAAGTGAACCCCAGTTCTACTAAGTTCTGGTCCCAATTCTCACGCAACCTCATTCTCAACAATAATCTTAGGGGAGTGATCAAAACTTTCCAACATCAACCCAAATCACCCCCCTAATCACCCTACAATCTAGCCCTACTTCAATAGTCTAGGGTTGTTTTCTACAAAAACTCCCACCATTAAAGGTCTACAAGGCATCTAGGATCAACATTACTCATTATAGAGATAGAAAAACGAAAATCTTACCTTGGTGAAGTATTTCACTGCTCTGGAGGGTTTTTCCGTTGCTTAGGCCTTCCGATCGTGTTTTTGAGATTAATGGGTAAAAAACCCCGTAACTCCACATAAATCCCACTTTTTGACCCCGTTTTCCGCTACGGTGGTCACACTTTCACACTGTGGACCCGCTACAGCGTCACGAGATTCGCTGCGGCAATTCTAGCAGTTACTCCCTCATTTTTCCATGGTGGGAGTCGACCACTACCATGGTCTCATTGCGGCGAGATCCCTTCTTGCGGCGGTCTCTCGAACATTAGCTACCTAAAAATGCACAGTGCTATACTTAGATTATTTCTCGACCTCCCTATCTCATCCTTATCCATATTTCTGTGTTCTATGCCCTTAACCATCCCGTAAAGATGTCCAGTTCATTTCACGTTAGGTGACCCATCATCTAGAAGGAACTCCTTGTTGAGCACAAGCCGTCACTACATTTCATGACTCTCTAGGTCACCTAACGAGTCATTGCCACTGCTGATCCTGCATTTCCTTGTTAAATTAGGAAAGGATTTATTTAGTTTCTATAAATACTTTATGTAGATTTTCTTGTTTTGCAGTTTATGCTTTGTGCGACTTTTTACCATATTTTTCGTATTTGATCTCATTGAGTTCAAGAAACAACTTTTCTAATTTTGTTCTTGAATTCGGGATTCAAATAACTTTGGATTATTTACATTAGATTACATTTGATTTATTCAAGATGTGTGGTTTCTTCTATGATTAATTTGTAAGTTACAATTATGAGTTCCTCTAGAATTCTTAATTGTGATTTTTCAAGCTTTGAGGAGTAGCTAAAACCATAACTTAGTGTTGTGGGAACTGAATTGGCACATAGGCAAAAAAAGTACTTAGTGAATCTTGAGCGGGGTTTATGCATATATTATTTTTCATTCGTTTTAATTTCTTCTTAACAGTTGCAATTGTTATAATTTGCCTTCTTCTTAATCACAGGATCAAGGGGGTAATGAATGGGAAAAGAGATTAACAATGGAGATTTAAAGTGCTCGGCCCTTATCCTAATAAGCTTGACCCCTTGTCGAGAGGGAATAGCTAATCCTATATCAAGGGTTAGAGTTAATCCGTATACATCCTCATATGGGTCAAGTTGCATGGTGATAATCATCTAAGTAGAAACAACCATTTAGAGTACGAAGTTAACACCAATATTGCATGTTAAACACTAGAATAGATCACTAGTATAAAATTCCTTGTGGTTATGAAGTCACAGGGAACACAATCCTAATCAACTTACTCATTGAATACAATTAATTTTAAATCAGGATCTACTCCTTGCTCTTTACTGTTCTTCATTATTTCTTGTTACAATTTCCCCCGTAGGAAATAAGTAAGCCACTAGTAGTAGCTAAGCGCGTGCTTAGAGGTCACTCTGCCCTTATTCCTCACGGGATTCAATCCCAACCCTAGTTGGGTTCTATATTTGAACATTGACCACTTTATATCTCATTACGAGGTTTAATTTGGGCGACATCAAATTTTAGGCGTCGTTGATCTGGCTTAGGCTTTTGTTAATTGTGTTTGCTTTTACGGTAGTCCTTATTTCCTTTTTATTTTTCTTTGTTGTTTTTGCTTCTTTATAGGACTTAGGTTCTTGTGTACCCAGCACTAGCAGCCGAGGAAAATCCTTGGTTCTAGTTGATCACAAACTTGAGCGAACATTATGAAATTTAAGGAAAATGGCCAATGCACATGGGCAAGAAAGCAGTGAAAGAAGCAGCAGCGAGAATGTTAGCTGGGAACAAGCTCGCGTAAGAGATAGAGAGGCAGCTAGGCTTGTTGAAGAGCAATGCCAAGCTTCCAAAGCTGAGCGAGCTAGAAGGAACGAAGAGTCCCGAAACCAACGAGAGGCACCGGTGCTGATGATGATGTTGATATTGATGGTCGACACAGCTAGAGCTGTACCTCCCCCTTTGCTTGCTGGGGTAAAGGATTTTGATATTACTAGTGCAATGATTCAATTTCTCAATATGAAGGGATATTTGTGGGTCGTGCTGCGATTATGCACATACTCCTTGACTAATTTTGTGGTATTTGCAAAGTGCGATAAGGCTGAGGTTATTTCCTTTTCACTAGGGAGTGAGGCAACAATGTGGTTGGCTGAATTGCAAAATGATTCTATTACTACTTGGAGGGAGCTTGAAAGAGCTTTTCTTGAGAGATTCTTTCCACCTTTCAAAGCGTTGCAACTAAAATATGAAATTTATAACTTCAGGCAGTTGAATTCTAAAGCACTTCATGAGACTTGAATGCGGTTCAACAAGAAGCTGAAAAAGGTGCCCTACCACAGGATCTAGATGATACACTATTGGAAATATTTTATAGGTCTCGAATGCTAATACGAGGCGGTGAATGCTGTCTATGAGGAACATTCATGAGCCATACATATGCTGAGGCTGCTAAGGTTCTTGATAGGATCACCAAAACCAACTACGCATGGAACATAAGAGAGTTAGAAGTTTGGCTGGTACTTATGCGGTAAGTATATATACGGTGCGAGAGAAGGAAGGATGAAGAGCGAGATCATGATATTGATGAGATCAAAACCATAATGGGCCTCCTTACTAAACATATTATGGGAGCCGATACAGAAAAGGTGAATGCAGTTAGTTCTCATGGGAAGGCCCCGAGAAATGATGGAGGCGAGTCAGAGTCTGAGAGAGGCTAGTTGCTTGAATGATCAATGGGTGGGTTTCTTGACCAATGCACGAGGTCCTAGCAAGACTCTTGGCATCAAGGTCAGGGGAACTAAGATCAGAACTATCATAGAGACAACAATTACAACCGGGGGACAATACAGGGATAGGAGTAGAGCCAGAGATAATGGTGACTAGAAAAAGCATGAAATTCACAAAATTGAGTAAGAGTATATGTTATCCAAGGAACCATGAACTAGAGTCTAGCGGTTCAAGGGTGGAAGATATATTGTCTAAATTACTCAAGCAGATGGAGGCAACAGATGGCCATTTTACGAAACTCCATGCAGATATTTCCGGAATGAACCAAAAGGTGGAGTCGTATGTCGTTTCCATTAAGCAGATTGAGCAACAACTTAGTCAGATGTCTATTTCTATGAACCGAGAGGCAAGGAACGGCTTCCCAATAACAAAATTCAGAATACAAATAATGATAGTCATTGCATAGTTGTCACTACTAGGCGTAGGAAGGTGACAATTGATCCTCCTTTGCCGGTTGTGACTGAAGGGATAGTCAGGCCCTGAGTGATTGATGATGATAAGTGGTAGACTGCGAGAGCAGTTTTGATTGATGATAGTGGAGAAGATAGCTCCTAGTAACGTAGGAGCATGGTCAGAAAAAGGGAAGGAGAAGAAGGTATCTACAAAGAATGCTGCCCATTCCTGGACCTCCTCCCCTTACTGGCAAAAGGCTGAAGAAGAAGGTTGAAGATGGGAAGTATCACAGAATTTATTTCAATGCTAAAATAATTATGAACATACGCATTGCGTTAAAGACTTGAGGCGAGATACTGGCTATGCTAAATTTTGAAGGATCTTGTCACTAAAATGAGGACCATGAGCTTGGTCCTGTTGATAATTTACACCACTGTAGTGCAATATCATCTCGGTCTCTTGTGCAGAAAAAAGACCACAGGCTCACCATACCATACTATTGGAGCCTTTAGCACAGTGAGCTTTGTGTGATACGATTGCTAGTATAAATCTAATGCCGTTGGCAGTGTTTTGATAGGTTGGCTTGGGAGCCCTCAAATCGACTACAATGTGGCTATTGATGGCAGATCGCACGGTGAAAAATCTGGTGGGGATCTTTATGATGTTTTGGTGAAGGTGGCGTCTTTCATATTTTCAGTATCTTTATTCACCACGGACTATGAGGCATTTTGAGTTAATTATCTTGAGGTGACCATTTCTCACCACCAGGCATTAACTCTTGCGGACATGGAGACTGGACAACTGAAATTTCGATCGAACAATGAAGAGGTGACATAATGTGTGCCGATCATGAAACATCCAAAAGATATGCGGAGTGGTCTCATTGATTGATAGTGCGAGAGGCTAAGCTTTCAAATCATGTCTATTGAAGGAGTAGTATTGAGGATTTAGTATGAGTGTTGATGAATGTGTGTTAGGAGATCATTATTTGCTTGCGGGTATGGGGTCGTACACATATTCTCCAACGAAAGTGATCTTGATCTAAAAAATCATGTGACCCCACCGTCAAACCATCTATTAGGAGTCTCCAGTATTTGGGCTCAAAGCACTCCCATTCCATTTACAGTATGTATTTCTGGGGACCCGCTTACATTGCCGATAATAGTAGCAGCAGACTTGGTGGAATGGAAAATGGAGGCTTTGGTCTACGATGCGAAGAGTATAAGAAGACTATTGGTGGACCATAGCCGAGGATATTATTGGGATCCCATCCGATGTTTTCACACATAGATCCCGCTTGAGCCAGATTGTATTCCAAGTATTGAGCATCAGTGTAGGTTGAATCACCTATGCAAGAGGCGTTCAAGAAGGAATTTATTAAGTGGTTGGATGCAAGTATGGTTTACCCCATTGTTGGCGACAGGCGGGGTGAGCCCAGTTTAGTGCATACTAAAGAAGGAAGGAATCAACGTGGTCCCGAATGCTAATAATGAGCTCTCATTCCACTGAGGCCAGTCACAAGTTGAAGTATGCGGACTATCAGAAGCTAAACCATTGGATATAGAAAGATCATTTTCGATGCCATTCATGGATCGGATGCTAGATAACTTGCAGCATGAGAGGTAAAGTCTTTATTTTCTTGGTAGTTCTTAGGTACAATCAGATCTCTATATCTCTCGAAGACCAAGCAAAAATTATTTTTACCTGCCCTTATGGGACACTTATCTTTTAAGAGGATGTCATTCAGTTATGTAATGCACCCACCACTTTTCAATGTTGCATGATGTCCATATTCTCTGACATGGTGGAGGACACCATTGATGAAGTCTTTATGGATGATTTTTTCGGTGGTGTGTGGCTCTTTTGATGATTTTGGCTCATTGAGCAGGTGCTGCAGCGGTGCGAAGAGACCAACTTGGTGCTTAACTGGGAAAAGTGTCATTTTATGGTCAAAGAGGGTATAGGATAGGACATAGGATTTCAGATAAGGGCATTGAGGTGGGCCGACAAGATTGATGTAATTGCTAGTCAACCACCTCCACTGTAGAGGGTGTTGAGCTTTTTGGGCCATGCGGGATTTTATCGGAGATTCATCGAAGTTGTCAAAGATTGCACATCCCTTGTGCAAGTGATGAATGCATGCCTAGACCTGGTGAATTAAGTACGCAAAAATTAAATGCGCAAACTTCTTTGGAAAATAAGGCGAGGACGAGGCTTCAAAGCCTTCCTACGATTCGTGGTTACACACTATGACTCGTAGGATGGCTCGTTAGGACTGTCCCAAGAAATACATGTAAAAATTAAGAGGTAGAAAACCTATTACGGATCATAGTATCATGCTATGAGTCATATCATCAATCGTACTAGGAGTACGAAAAGGGTTAAGTCCAAAAGTGACATTATGATCCTTCCTACGCTCATGGAATTGACATACGGGCCGTACCATGAGTCATGAAAAAATACAGAACATGGGTTTTCAAGGGGCATCCTCTCATACAACTCATTAGTGCAGATCATACCTTCGTGGTATGAGTCGTACCTCGGAAGGAATAACAGTGATCTAAGATATTACGAGTCTCAGTATGGATCATACCTCTAAGGTACGACTCGTATTGAAGACCCGTAAAATATTACAGAGGATTTTTTTTCTTGCTTTCTTTTTCTCAGGTTTGGAATTCCAACCCCTTTTTCTCCACGGGTACAATCACTCAAAAAGAAAAGCATCCAAATAAATTGCTCGAAGGGCATTGATAGATGAAACCTCAAATACGAACAGAAACACCTAGTGGTTCGGTAAGAAGAATACCGGGTTGACATCTGACACTGACGGGACGAACCACTAGGGTGAAAAACTAAAGCCTAGTAGAGACGACCCCTTTGCCACATCTACTGGTTCTCCCTAGTATAAAAAGGAGATGAGAAAGGGCTCAAGAGTCAGCGGCTCTAATTAGGAGGCAATTCGACGGTGGAGACAGTGAGTACAGATTTGAGGAGACAGCCAATGCGAAGCCGAGAGAAGACTCGCCTAGGGAGGCTCGTACCATTCGGTGGAGAGTACGGGAGCCCTACTGCCTAATTCTTCTACTTATCGAAGAACGGCCGAAAACTCGCTATTTCTCGAGGGTCTAGAAGGGAGAAATACTCACTTTAATGCTGGGAGTATATTAACATAGTTTTGGAGCAATTCCACTTACCTTAGCTCAGCGTGACGACGATTCTCCGGCTGAATTTGTGAAACTAACTCCGAAGGAATACGCTCGGCAGCTTTATACTTCGCTACCCCAAGTTAATTCGAGTTTGGACTACGTTTGACCGCGTAATCGGACAGAATATTTATGTTGAACCCTTGTTCTCCTTTGTTTACGGTTGTTTATGCTAGAAATAAAATGAAAAGTGACTTAAGCTTGACGGGAGGCCTTTATATACTTTGGGGCTTTAAGTCGCATTTGTCGAATGCGATTTATAAGTCGCATTTGTCGAATGTGATTTATAAGTCACATTTGCCTTGCGACGCTCCGACTTGGCGCTTGTCCGGTCTCTTCCCGAGCCCTTTTCTCACACGTATGGAATTCTAAAACTCTTAACCAACATGCAAAAGGCCATCTACATGTTAAAAATTTACGAGGTGTAACAATAGAGCTACCAACGGTATCATGGACTAAGAGACATTCTCGGCTATGGAGAGTCACGACTGACAAGGTAAACATTCTCGGCTGTGGAGGTCACCCCCATTGACTAGGAAACATTCTCAACTGTGGAGAGTCCTGACTGACTAAGGAAATATTCTCGACTATGGAGTACTTGACTGACTAAGGAAACTTTCTCAGGTTGTGGAGAGTCCACACGGCGAGAAAGGGAAAATTTCACCATTATGGAAGTCCCGATTATACTAGAATATGAAGATCACTAGTTTGATGTCATTTGTCTAGTCTAAGTTAATTTAGCTAATTAGAATCATGAGCATTCAACTAGATGCGTGTCTTTTGAATATCATATTGAATTCGTTTAGAATTGATTAAGGATACTTTCTACTAACAACGAGCCCAAAGGTTTGAAGGATCATTCTCATGACCTTTTTCATCATCATTCATATCATCATGGACTCGATTCATCATTTAAATTATGCATTCTACTTTCGTTAAGCATTGATAGGATAATATCACACTTTAGATGTGTTCACAACATTTAAACCTCAATTCAATTTCATAGTTTCATAGTATATATTCTAAATTCATGAAGTTCCATGGGTAACTCATACCCCAACATATATACATCGAAATCATGGTAAGAAAGCATGAATGTACTACACGTTGGTCAAAGCCCATAAGTTCTAATCGTATTCCATCACTTATAATTCAACATATAATCTAGATTTGCGGGCTTATATGATTTACATATACTTTAAACATGGATACAAGTTCATGATAGGCCATGTGAATAATTAATAAAATTCATTTGAAGTTCTAGGCTATTTCATGAGGAAAATTATATAATCATGCATTTCTCATAACAAGTACATAATTCGAGATATTGAAAGTAATCCTATAAGAACACATGATTGTTAACCCTAATGGTTTCCAAAATTCATAGAAGGTGCGGAAAAGAAACATCCATAAATCGAAACCTAAACCATGCATTTTTTAGAACAAGAGATTTTGGTTTTAAAACAAAAATTTAGGACATAAGGATGAAAAGGAACATCTTGTTGAAATACATACCTACTTCGAAGAAATCCCCACTTGAACTTGAACATGATGCCTTTGAAGAAACCCTTGATGAATCCTTAGTCTTGAGAGAGAGGAGGAAGAAAGAGTTTAAAAAAGGAGCATTATGAAGGAATAAGGGATTAGGCTAGAAGAGCCCCTTAAAAACATTCCATATAATACTCAAAATGACGTAGTTTAGGAGTTAGAAGCATAGGATTTTTACGAAAACACCCTAGAAGTCGCGGGGAAAAAGTCTACCACTGCCGGTCCCATGAGGTACTCCACGAGTCATTAAGTGGTCGTGGTAACGACTCATGAATTGCACTAGATTTCTTTCCTGTTTTTCTCTTCTCTCCCACGGGTCATGACGATCATCAAGTGCATGACGACTCATCCTCTTCCATGATCACACCTTATCGGGGACCCCATCCTTATCTATAGCCTTCACGACAGCCGACCTAATGAGTCATCGCACGCCTAACGACTCGTTGGGTCGTCCGTTACCACTGAACCTCACTGTTCTTACTCTCCTTCCCATGACTATCTTGATGAGTCGTTACCTAACCTGCGATGACTCGTCAGGTTATTCGTGAATCCTTGGACTTTGGTGCACCTCACACTTTTGCTCCTCCACGAGTCTAACCGACTCGTTAGGTGACTCGTTCTAAGGCAAATTTTCCACACTTTCAACTGATTTCTTTCCTTAGGTCTGGGGCCTGTTCTTACAGAAACTTTCGGGGTGTTACAGTTGTTTTGAGTTTATGGTGCAAATTTTAATTGATTGTTGGTTGTAGTAATCCTAGGTTCATTTTCTAGTTAAGCGTCGTTTTAGTTTTTGTTTTCTTTGCCTTAGGACATGCAAAAGTCTTAAGTAAGAATTGTTGATGTGTTGTGAGTCTACAACACTTTTGACGCTTAAAATCGAGAAAATAGCATGGACTTAGGTATGTTTATAGATATGAGATTGCTTTTACTTTGTTTTTACGTAAGGTGCTTATCGGTCGTTCAGTTGGTTAGGTGTATTATTTGTTGGGTTTTTCGGTATCCGATCTGTAAATATGGTAAACCGATAACTAAACCAATAAGATATTCATTATCAATTTTTGGTTAATCAGTTTTGGTCCTTAATGGTTGCTAATTTTGGTTTAACGATAGAAAATAGTCCTCTAATTTTTTCCTTTCTCTTGTTTTATTTGTTCATATATACAGTACTTTCATGCATAAAAGTACATAGTTACAAGTAGAAATAAATTAAAATAACTTATTGCTAAATAAATTTGTGTTCTTTCTAATTCGTGGCATACTTGGATGCGTAGGACGGATAATCTCTCCAAAGAAAAAAAGAGGTCAATTCACATGGATGGGTAGAATCCCACCAAGCCAACTACTTCAGAAAGAAAATAGCGGCACCAAGACTAATAACTAAATGCAAAAGAAAATAAAGTTTATATTTAAAATCTAAAGTCACTATTTTATATTTAGGGATAAAAAGACAATTTTAGGTAATTTTATTGGGTTATCGATTTAGCCATTAACTAAAATCTTAAAATCGAAAATCGAACTAATAGCCCAATAAAAAAATTTACAAAACCATTTAAAAATCATTAATCCAATAATCCAATATCAATAAACTAATAGCATTTTTTCGGTTCGATTTATTGGCTGGCGGTTTGCACACCCCTAGTTTTACAAGAAAAAATAGGTGTATGAGAAAAAATGTGCAAAAGATGCATAAAAGTGCAGAAAATCAATGAGTACCAATCAATACAAGCCATGCCTTGATTGTACGAGTGTACGGAGACGAGTGAAAACTCGGAAAGGCTTAAACAAGGTGAAAGGAAAATTTTAACTCTCGGTACGAGCCGTACCATATTGGTACGAGCTGTAGCACTAAGTCATGGAAAAATTCATCGGAGAAAATTTGCACAAGGCGTGATCCTCTTGGTACGGTGGAACCCACAGATTGTAACATCTACTTATGACTTGTACCATAAGCCGTGGGAGCTTGAGTGATTCTTAAAGACTTGGCGGCACTCCAAATGCAGCAAGCAAGTACGAGTCCTAGGAGGAAGGTACGGGCGTACCACAACACACTTGTAAAAAACTTCAGAGAGGATGTCAAAGTTCTCAAAGGCCAAGCCACGGATAGATTGTACGACTCCATAGGACTATGGTACAGGTCGTACTGGCTACCAACACTTAGTCAAATCTTCAGCGATAGAATGTATGAGAGGCAAGTATGACCCATACAATCCTATTACCGGGTCGTATGATAAGTTATGAGTCAAGCCGGCGCCAGATATGAAAAAATCCCTGTTAGCTTAGTAAAAGGTTTCTAATGCCTGTATAAATATCTTTTATGTTTTGTTTGGTAGAACAACATAGAGAGAGGGTAGTAGATGTGTGATTGCATTGAGAAATATTTTTATTTGTGAATTATTAACAAGTTTGCGAGCAATTTTTAGGATCAATACTTGATTTTATAGAATTGTTCTTGAATTTATTCATTGATATTCCAAAGCAGGTTTTTTTTTTTTTTTCAATTATTGTTGTAAGTATTTAATTATATCTTTGTCTATGAAGCTATAAATATCTTACAATCATGAGAGAGCTAAAACCTCTACAATAGGGTTTGTGGGAACCATGTTGAATAACAAACTAGGGTTTGCACAATGTGATTCTAAACCAATGCTAAACGCTTGTATTGTATTCTCTTCATCTTTAAACGTTTCTTAATGATGCGCAACGTTAGGACGTGCCTAAATTCTTTGCTTGATTGAACCTAAAGAAGTAGAGATTATGAAAAGAAAATTACAACAAAGCCTTGATTTTATGATCATTGCTTGTAACCAGTTGCGGTTCGAAAGTTAATTTGGAACATATTGATAAAGGTTAGTTTTAAATCGCTCATGAGACCTAATCTGGTGATTGAGTGTAGTCATCCAATAGGGATGAACCAGACATTTGGATGAATCCTAGTTATCAGTTCTACAAGTAAGCTTTGGGATTGATCACGTGTGTATACCCTAAATAGTTATGAACCCATAGGGGAACACTTACCCTAGTTATTTGCAAATATTGATAAAAACCACAATTACGATCTTGTTTAATATTGTTTTCTTTAAACTCCAATTCGAAGATAAGTTACCAACAAGTTGAAGTACGGCATTAGTCTAGATCTTACCTATTCCATGTGAGTTCGACCCCAACCTTTTGTTGGGTTCTTTGTGAAACAACGTCCTTCATACTTTTTCAGGAAGTGTGAGTTTGAGCGTTAATAAAAAGTGGCGCCATTTCTAGGGAATACGACTAAGATTGGATTAATTGCTTGTATTTAACTTTTGGTTGTCATTTCCTTAATTATGTTTTCTTTTTATTTTTCGACATCCATAGGTTGTCGCTTGGTAGAATGCCAAGTACTCCGAAGGAGTGGAAACCTCCTGATTCCTTTGGATCTCAAACTTGAAAGAACACTGTGAAGGATGGAGAACCAAAAGTAGAGAGATGCCCATCTTGCTGAAGAAGCTGAAAGCCGGCTAGGCTTTGGGCAAATTTACCCCCACTTTAGGAAAGCGCAGATGATGCTTGAGATGAGGTTGGCGGCATCAATGATAGTCGCCATGAAGAAGGGGCAACAAAGGCCAAAGATATGCCCCTCAATTCTTTGATGAGGTTGACCAGGACATTGATGAAGTTGGGTCAACCGAAGCTATTGTACCACCACCTTTGCCTGCTGGGGGAAAAATTTGACATCAATAGCACCATGATCCAATTATTGAACATGAAGGGTGTTTAGTGGTCACGCGGTGATGATGCCAACTTTGCACTTAATGAACATTGTTGGAATATGCAAGGCGTACAGGTTGCTGGAGTATGCTAGGATGCAATAAGGCTAAGACTTTTCCCATTCTCTCTTTTTGGTGAGGCACGTTATAGTTATTGGAGTTGCCCAAAGACTCCATTACAAACTGGGAGGAGCTGAGCAAGATTTTCTAGACAGGTTCTTTCCACCCTCCAGGATGCTGCAGATTAAGGATGAGATATACAACTTCCGACAACTGAAGATAGAGGCACATCATGAAACTTGGTTGAGATTCAAGAAGAAGCTGACCAAGTGCCCAAACCACAAAATTCCTAATGATAGTTTGTTGGAGATTTTCTGTGAATCCTTTGCCTTAATAGTACTAAAGTTGTACTTGAACCACAATGGCGGGGAGGAGAATGAATGAGCCAAACACGGGAGAAAGTTGCCACCTATTTTTATACAGAGTATTAAAGAAACAAACAAAGCATGGCACACCCAAGAAGCAGAAGCAGTGGCTAGTACATATGTTGTTGGTTTGATTGGAGACCAACAATGGAAATAGGAAAAAGAACGTGATCGGGAATTGTCCCATATGCGCATCATTGGACTGCTCACGAAGCATATCATGGGCACTAGAGCTAGAAAAGTTACTGCAATGGGGACTAAGGGACAAGAACCAGGGCCTGAGAACTCAGATTCTGAGGAGGAGGCAAACTTATTGAACAACCGGGTGGCGGGTTTAGAGCCAACGCCCGGGGAGTCATGCAAGACACTTGGGCGTCAAGAGTTCGGGGAAACCAATGTCGGAACCAATATAGAGACAATTACAACTGGAATGGCTACAAAGACAGAAGTTTAGGTTGTGAGTATGATGGAGAATGGAGAAGGAATGACGGATACCACAACGAACAAGCGTATTGTATGTTCCTCCGAATGCACACATGAGGGAAAATTTACAGACGATCCAAAGTTAGAGAGCATGATGGTTGAGATGCTAAAGAAGGTTAGATCTACAGATGATAAGCTGAAATACATCCGTGGTGATCTATCTAGCATGGGTTAGAGAGTTGAGTCACATGCTACGGCTATCAAACGGATTGAGCAGTGGGGCAGTTGTCAGCATCCATGAACCCTAGGAAAAATGGTAACCACATAGCAACACGATCCAAAATTTGAAGAATGACGGTCACTGCTTGGCTATGATGACTAGGAGTGGAAAAGACCACATTTGATCCCCCTCTGCCAGTTGTAGTTGAGCTTCAAAGGAAGAATGAAAAGAATAATTGATGATGAGGAAGAGGTTGCTAAATGAGCATGATGAGGATCTTTGAGTTGATTGAGGTTCAATTTTTGAGAAAGGGGGCACGGCTGAACAAGGAGAGAAACCAGGGGCCACGTATATTTATAAGGCTATTCCATGACCACCGCCACCATTTCAAGAATGAAGAAGAAGGTGGAAAATGGTAAGTTCGAAAATTCATTTGTCAATGCTAAAATAATTATCTATAAACATACCATTGGTCGAGGCATTGGAACAAATGTCGGGATACGCCAAGTTTATGAAGGACCTTGTTACAAAGAAGAGGTCCGTGGGCTATGAGCCTATGGATAACGTGCATCATGTAGTGCTATAGCCTCTGGGTCTTTTCTCGAGGAAGAAGGAGGATCCGAGGTTCCTTCACCATTCCATGTACAATTGGTAATGTTAATTTTCGCGAGCACATGACTTGGGAGCAAGCATCAATCTGATGTCGTTAGCTGTGTTTAAGTAGCTGGGCTTAGGAGCCCCCACATCAACTACTATGCAGATGTTGATGGCCGAATAAACTGTGAAAAAGCCTGTTGGGATCCTATTTGATGTGCTTGTTAAAGTACATAGATTCAATTCCCAGCGTACTTTGTGATCCTTGATTGCAAGGTTTATTTTGAGGTCCCTATCATTTTGGGGCGAACGTTCCTAGCCACTAGGAGGGCTTCAGTAGATAAGGAGGCTGGCCAGCTAAAATTCAGACTCAATAAGCAGAGGTTACCTTCAATGTCTCTTAGGTCAATGGAAACAATCAAAGAGGTACAGAGTGGACTCAACAATTGGGGATAGTTCGAGTTCCTTGAAGAAGTCTGAGTAGTAAAGAGTCTTGCATCGTGCCGCAACGTCAAATCAGGCACTTCTTGAGAGCAACCCATGTGGTGGTTTGGTGAATTTTGAGTAAGCTGAACCACACACGTTGTCTTGTGAGCGTTAAATCAGGTGCTTCTTGAAAGGAAACCCAAGTTTATTGACTTATGTGTGTTCAGTGTGCAGGAGAAACAAAAACAGGTGGCAGGAGAATTGTTGAACAGACTGGTGCTACGGGTCTTAGTATGACTTGTAAGAAAGTTGTACGGACCGTAGTATGAGTCATGGTGAGAAGTAGAGATGTATCTCAATGCATGAGTTTAAGGTACGGTTGGTTCTAAGACTCGTAACTTCATTGTACGGGTCGTAGTACATACTGTAGTTATGAACTATGCAGGCATGGACCTCAAAGTAAAAGTGACCTACGAATCATAGTACGTGTCGTACCTCTATAGTACGAGTCGTAGGGATCTGCTAGTAGGTTCACAGGTAAGTTTTCTTAACATCTCTATTATGAGTCCTTGGGACGAGTACTAAGTCCTTTCTACGACTCGTGGTAAGAGTCGTGACAGTCAAATAGATCAAATTACCCGACTCGGCCTAGATTTTCAAATCTTCCCTAAAAGCTATTAAAATTCAACCTATCAGACCTTTCTCTCACGCACTCAAAATCAAAGTCACAGAAAGCACCCGACTCCCTCACACCCGTAACTCAAGGTCATGATCAATTGAGCAAGATTTTTTCTCAGATAACATTGTTAAACTCAAAGTCAACCTAGTCCCTGATTTTCAGTCGAAGTGAGCAAAGTTTAAGCATCATTCAAGTAAGTTATTATGCTTTGAATCGGAGTAAAAGACCTTTGTGCTTGAGCAAACTTGCTTATTCACTGGTAGTCCTCTGAATGCAAGAAAAATAAAGTAGGACAATGACTAGTGATGTGAAAAAGTAAATGTGTACTGGGTAAGAATGATCTTGGGAAGAATTGCATGCCCAAGTGATACTTTAATACTTCATTTCAACTTGTTTATCTACGTATGTGTGAAAACATTGCATTCTCATGTGATTTTATGTAATTGTGGATTTATACAAACAAACATGATTAGTGTTTTGCAGTCTAGAAATTTTGGACGCTAATCTACAAGTTGGTGAAGTGTGGAAATGGACTCAGGCTTAAGAAGCGAAGTCGACAAGGAAAATTGGCCAAAATAGGGGCTCCGCGATGATGGCTCCGTGTCATGCTACCATCGCGGAAGCAGTCTGCTAGGAGGAAATTTATTTCAAATTAAAGTGGAGGTGCGCGTTACCTCCGTGGCTGGAGCTGATGCTCAACAATGCACTTCGTGCCACATTGAGATGATTATCGAGAACCTCTAGTTCCGGTGGAGGTGCGCGATGGCACCATGTCACTGAGGTGGGGCCTCCGCGATACACTTAGGTACCACGCTGAAGATAATTACCTGAAAGCTGAGTTCCAGTAAAGGTCCGCGACAGCGCCGTGGGAGTCTGGAGGGGATGCTCCCGCGATACCTCCATGCCACGTTGCGATTATTCCGGAAAAATTCTCACTAGTATAAATAGCAAACTTAGGTTTTATTTTAAACAATCGACATTTTGGAGCAAGAATGTGGTTAGTAAGCAGTTGAGATGAAGAATTTCTAGGGTTAATTCTCTTCCTTTTTCTCTTTAATTTCAATTGCTTGTATGAATTCTACTTGTTTGAAGATGTTTAATTCAAAATTGAGTGGCTAATTCACCTCTTGCTGAGGTTAAGGATAATTGTAGAGGAATGTAATTAATAATTATTTCAGTTTTCATCTTCTCTATAATGGTTGTTCTATCAATTCTTGTTTTTACTACGTTAATGTTTGACTAATGTTAATGTATATCTAAATTTTAATTTTGATTCTGAAAGGGAAATTAATTGGATAGATGTGAAATGGTGGAATATGATCTTTTCTTAGTTGACAAATTGAGAGAAGATTTACGTTGAGAATAAAAATATATACATAATGTCATATTAGTCATTCTGAAATTTGTCATGTATGGCTAGAGCATGGGGTTTTGCTTAATAGAAATGTGTAATGTAAGTCTCATGAATCTTTAATTGGAGAGGAGTCGAAAGATCCAATCCATAGGTTATTAATTCTTGACTAACAACCGAAGAGATGATTAGTGATTCTAATTAATCAATTACATCCTTTGCATGTTTGCCTTTACCTCAACTTGTTCATTGCTATTGTTCAGACTTTAGAATTGCAATCTTTACTTAGGTTCTTATTAACTATTAATATTGAATATAAAACATTACTTGTTTGGTTGTCTACCTTCATAGCGATATCGTTCACTAACAATTAGGACAATTACTACCATAATTCAGTCACATTGGGATGGATACTTGGCTTGAAATAAAGCCACTTTACTACTTGTACGACCATGTGCATTTACGTGTAGTTTGGTCCGAACATGTTTTTGGCACAGTTTAGAAGTTGGCGGTGGTAATTAATTCTCTTAGTGTTAGTTTACAGGTTTCAGGCTCATAAGTGTTGACAACTTGATCTTAACTTCTTCCTCTTGCGAGTGCGAATTTTTCTGAACGGCAAGAGACAACAAGGGATTAATTGGATCCATCCTTAAGAGCCGGAAAGACAATTTCATTGCCAAAGAAGGTAAGCTCTAGAGAAGAAGCTACAGTTGCTAAGATAGGCAATTCTGGAGAAGCGACAGAATCCACTGATTGTAAGGGCAGTTTTAGTGCCCGAAGAGATGGTAGCAAGATCGGTCCGCGAAGTGGCAATCCCACACGCAAGCCAATGTAACATCCAGCATTCGCAGTTAGGTGGGGAGGGAGGTTCAAACTCAAGCGAGAATATGGTGCGGTTATTGCACACAGCGGGTATTACAGGTCTCCCTCATGAAGATCTAACAACATCTCCAAAATTTTTTTGGAGTGGTAACCTCTCACTCCCGCTGGAGTATCATCCGACTATGTGAGGCTTACATTATTCCCGTTCTCCTTTGTTGGGAAGCAAAGAGGTGGTTGAAAGCTGAACCACCAAATTCTATCACTACTCGGGATGACCTCGCAAAGAGTTTTGACCCGATTCTTCCATCAGGGAAGACAGCCAGACTTAAAAGTCAGATTCTAAGTTTCAAACAGAGAGAGGGTGAGAATTTGTATCAGGCGTGGGAGAGGTTCAAGTCAATGCTACGGGATTGTCCTCATCATCACCGAGTCCTAATGATGATGTGTTGGTGCATACGTTCATTGAGGGTTTGGAACCGCATACTGAATTCTGTTAGATTCAGTAGCCGGTGGGCAGGCGTGGAAGAAGACCTATGAAAGAGTTGTACCTTTATTAAACCGTATTTCACAGGAAATCCAAGTGGAATGCGGATTCAACTAGAGGAGGAGCAAGGAAGGCTGCGAGGAGTCTTTGAGGTGGATGGTTTCACTATTCTTGCCTGGATATTGCTTTGCAAAATCAACTTAACACCCACTTCAGCAGTATGAGCTTGAGCCAGGCTGGCCCAGTCAATGCAGTTCATCAGGTATGGTGTGAGTATGTGGAAGTAGTGAAAACTCAGCTGAGTGTTGTGGTGCAAATCCGGACTCGGTGAATTTTGTCGGAAGCGTCCCGGGCAATCAAGCATAGCACTTGATTTACAACTTAGTGGAGGAATCATCGAACTTTTCTTGGGAGTGGTGCTAGTCATCAAGGACAGAGTTCAAATCAGGGCATGCAGAGAAACCAAGGGGGCATCAAAATTTTGATCTCAATATAGAGGAAGCAATGCCTCCTCCACCACCAGCCAACATTAGGGGATATGTTCAAAACCATAATAGCTAACCAGAAAGGATCTGCGAGCTGATTATGTGAAATTAGCACCTGACATGAAAAATCAGCAGTTAGCTACTAAGGCATTGGAGTATCAGTTTGGACAGTTAGCTGGAGATCAAAATACCAGACCAAGGGAGGATTACCAAGCGATGCGGCCCGGAATTCAAGCGGGAGTCAATGCGGTTACCACCGAGGTGGAGTGCAAGCTCCAAAAAGGAGGTGGAACCGAAGCGACCTCAGCAATCTGGAGCGGAAGAAAGGATGGAGAACATAATGATGTGAGGGGAAGGAAAAAGGCAGCTGAGATAGAAAGACCACCCGCCCCCGTTTCCTCGGAGATTAAAAAAAAACACAAGGGCTTGCTTCAAGAAATTCATGGAAGTGCTGAAACAAGTACATATTAATTTACCTTTAGTTGATGTTTTGCAGGGAGTGCCTAAATATGCAAAGTACATCAAGGACATTGCTTAATAAACAAGCAGATTGACAGGTATGCTACAGTGGCGCTTACTAAGGAGTGCACCTCCCGAATACAGAATAGATTGCCGACAAAGCTCAAGGATCTGAGGCTTTACTATTCAGATTACAATTGGGCAATCTATTCGAGCTCATGAATTATGTGATTTGGGAGCAAGCAAAGCTTGATGCCGACGTTGGTGTTTAAGAAATTGGGGCTGGGCAGCCCTATACCAACTACTGTAGTCTTTTGACTAGGCGGCCGTTCATTAGCCGAGACGTGGTTATTGTGGAGGATGTGCTTGCGCTGGTACAGTGAAGCCCCCTCATTTTCCTGGTGTATTTTATAATTCTGGATTTTGAGCCGGATGCGGAAGTCCCATTTATTTTGGGGCGTCCCTTCTTGGCTTGTCGGGCGAGCCTTGATTGATGTGGCTGCTAGAAGCTAACCATGCAGCGTATGACAACGTAGAGTTTTTGATGTGCTTGCAAGGCCATGAAGCTACAAACCATTTATGAGGAGCTATCAACAATCAATGTTCTAAATCAGGAATCGACTCTTGATCTTTGACTCACGGGACCCATTGGAAGGCGGTGGGCTACGATCATTTTGGGGACAATTACTACATATGAGATGGTGCGGACTTTGAATGAGCCAAAATGGTTTCTTAGGAAGCAGGACTTTGAACCGTTGAAGAGGTCCTTGGAGACCCTTGCCAAAAAACCATCAATTGAGAGGCACTGAAATTGGAGTTAAAGACATTGCCTCCACATGCGAAGTATGTATTTTGGGTGAAGATGACACCTTTCTAGTCATCATTTGTTAGAGCGACGGATGCATAAGTGAAGATGCATTGGTGGTCCGTAAGAGGCGGAAGAGCAGTGGGTTGGCAGATGTCGGACATCAAAGGAATTAGTCCAGCTTTTGCACACCACTGGAATATTTCATGGAAGAAGGATCCAAGCCAAGCTGTGCAACATCGGCGGAGGTTGAACCCGGTGATGAAAGATGTAGTCAGAAAGGAAGTGATCAAGTGGCTCGATGCAGGTGTGGTATATCCCATCTCGAGACGGTGAATGGAGTTAGTCCGGTTCGGTGTGTTCCAGAGAAAGGAGGGATGACCGTGGTCACCAACGAAAGAATGGTACGATTCCACACACTTGCCGATCCACTGAAATTTGTGAATTTGCATAAGTTACAAAAAGCTCAATGAGGCCACGAGGAAAGATCATTATCATATTCCATTTATTGATCAAATTTTTGATAGGTTGGTAGGTCGGGGTATTATTATTTTACGGATGGATATTCAGTGTAATCAAATAGCCTGCTTTGAGGATCGAGGAAGACCACTTTTACATGTCCTTATGGGACATATGCTTTCAGGCGAATGCCATTTGGTTTATGCAATGCACCCGCCACATTCCAGTGATGCATGATGGCGTCTTTACGATGGTGGAAGATTTTGCTCCGAGTATTTATGGATGACTTTCTGTTTTGGTAATTCGTTTGCTACATGTGCGGGAATCTTGATAGGGTGTTAGCTCGATGTGAAGACTCAAACCTGGTGCTCAATTAGGAGAAGTGCCACTTTTTAGTTAAGGAGGGTATCGTCCTTGACATAGGTGTCATGCAAAGTATTTGAAGTCGATCGTGCAAAGGTGAGGTGATTGAAAAGCTACCACCACCGGTGTCGATGAAGGGTGTTCCACGGTTTCTGGACATCGCGGGGTTTACAGACAGTTTCATCAAGAACTTCTCAAAAATTTCTAGATCGATATTCCGGTTGCTAGAAAAAGAGGTGAAGTTCCAATTTGACAAGATTTTGTAGAAGCATTCGAGGAGCTAAAATGAAAATTTGGTGGAGAGCGCTTCTATTCTCATTTCTCAGTTGGAAACATCCTTTTGAATTGATGTGGTCAAGTGACGTGAAAGAAACTTGCGGGCTGTATTGGGGAAGCGGAGGAATAAATTTTGTATTCCATTTATTATGCAAGCAAAACACTTGACGCTGCCCAAGTCAGTGCTCTGATCTGGAAAAGGAGATGCGCTTTGGTGTTTGCATTTGACAAGTCGAGATCCTATGTAGGTGGGTTGAGTGGTGGTATATATACTGATCATGCAGTAATTCGGTATTTGTTTGGCAGGAAGGATGCAAGCCCAGGTTAATCAGATGGATATTGTTGCTACAAGAGTTTGATCTAAATTCGGTCTGAAGAGCGAGAATCAAATGCGGTCGCTATCACGATTGGAAAATCGTTCGCATGTGAAGGAAGGTGATAGCATCAGAAAGTTCCCGATGAGCAACTCTTACGGCAATAAGAAGCTGAAATCCCTTGGTATGCAGATATAGTGGCTTGCTGGTAAGTGAGTCTGGCCTTGCCCGCGATGAGCGCGTCCGCAGTGTGCGGTCGTGCAAGCCAATTGTTGGCTCTTTTTAAGAATCGGATTGTCGAACCCACGGGGCCCAGGCCATTCCTCCTAACTATCCATTTCTAGTGTGATCTTCAATACCTAAAAGTGTTGGTATAGACATTTTCGATGGAGAATAATTAAGTCTAAGTTTGGTCAACGAAATATTCTGGAAGTGCGCAGGGCAGCATAGAGTTAAAGCCAGATAATCACGCGATACTACAATTTGCAATGGATTAAGAATGGAATTATCAATTGTTATTTCACATAACTGGAATTGCATGTTCATGGTCTTTAGAACCTTAACACGGCAATCTAGCCTCACTGCATCATTGTGAGCGAGGATGTTAATTTCAGTTCATGGGCAGTGGTATGTTGTAGTTATGGGAAACGATTAGGGACTTTAGTGCGTCTAACCATTTAACTTTAACTTAGCCTCACAACTACTTTGTTGAGTGGTGTTGTGAGTAATCCAAGTTGGTCTTCTTAACCCCGTTTGTCAGCAGAAAGGTGTTAGGTATATTTCTATCCGAACACAAGATTATATCATGAGACATACGAAACATGCTCCTCACATTCTCATGTCCTGACCTAGGTAATGCTTTCTCAAGCTATTACCCAAGTTAACATATATGCTTTTATGGTGATCAATCAAAAACAACCATAATCAATGAGACAAGCAACAATCAATAACTTAATTCTAAAACAATTTGCATAAAATCACAATCATAATTCATGGCTTCAACCCTAGAGGAAGGGTTCTAACCCATCATGTTCGTAACTAGCTAACTGACCTAGCTACTACTAAACTGTACTTACAAGAATTTGGTAGATGAGAAGGGAATTTACCAAACCCTAAGATGAGTTCCTCCCACTTCTCCCTTCACTCCTAGGTAGTTTTCCAGAATAAAATCGCGACCAAGTGGAATTAGGAGCTAAGGGACCTATTTATAGTAAATGGAAAACGTGCATAATTTGAGTACGTAAGTGAGCAGCTCCGTGTCGGTATATCGCGAACTTTGCCTCCATGTTGCAGGAGAGCCTTGGAAGCTCTCTGAAATCACCCAAATCGACCCTGCTTGACACCTTGCCGTTGGCAGCATCATCACTGCTTGGGCAGCACGTTGGCACATCTATGTCGCGCGGCACCACCGCCGTGGCACGTTGCCAACGTGCAGGTGGGCTGTTTCGCGCCTCTTCTCGCCGATGTTAGCGTTTTAAATCCGATTCCAAGCTTCTACTTCACCAACTCATGGATTAGTTCCTCAAAATCATCGAAACCTACAAAACAAAGACTAATCATGTTGGTTAGCACATATTCCACAATTATATAAAACTACATGAAAATAATAATGCTTAGATAAACAAAACTAAAGTATGTTATCAATCGTCACTCGGGCATGCTATTTTGCCCGAGATCACAACCCACACTTAAAAGTCTTGTTCGTCCTCGAACAACCTTTTTATCTCATGTATATGAAACTCTTTTTTGTAAACTAATTTTAGCAAGATAATTCAAGCTACGGCTACCCTATTGATTATTTAAGATACAAGTCAAAAATAGAGCATGCACGATTTAATCAATGAAATGACATATAACTCCGTTAAGACTTCCTAGCCTCGAGAATCGACTCTCAATCTTAGAAAACTCATGCAAATCAAGTGATTAAATCCCACATGGTTATCCTTCATTCAACATGTGCCCTCACGGATTGAGAGTTGCAAATTTCACACGCAAAAACAAGTTTTACATCACAACATGTGTGGGTACATGAATAGAATTACACTCACTCTCACAAAGAATTCACATGCATCATGTAATGACCCATAAGCTTGCCCTTAGTGTTTACTCCACTAATTTGAGGATGTATGAATGTAAGATCAAGTAGGACTTTTAGGTTGTAATGTAACTCAGGTACGGGTAGGTACTATTATGGCCAATAATAGTGACTATCTTTCCTAAAGCGCTTACAATACATCACTCATTACGAACTTCCCTTCCCTCACTTCACACTTTTTCTCCTTGGTAGTTTTCATTCTTCCTCTTTTGTTCCCCATTTATTTTAGGCACTTTTGACTTATTAGTAAGGAGCTCTATAAATAACTTTTTCATTACTTTGTTTTTCTTACTCCTTAATAAAACTCAGCCATTTTCACATAAATTGCACCTTTGACCCTTTCTCAACTTCTACAACTTGCCTACTTTTCCTTTCTTTTCATTCTTCTCACTTCCTTTACTCTTTTAAAGATTTTCTTCTTTAAACGCTTAGGAGCTTTGGATCAAATTCGAGGCTAATGAAACAAAAAAGTTAAGCTTATGTTGCGGCTAATATCAAAGAATAGGCTCAAGGCTCAATGGGGCTAACTAGGATTAATTTTTCAAGGTAGGTAAAATGAGGGATAAACATTAGGTTCATTCAAAGAAATGCCTAAATCATCTCCTACAATTCACATCCTTCATTTCATTTTATAAACAGACCAGGCAAGTTCTAGACAATCCACAATAGCATAGAATACTCATAAACCTTACGCTCATGGCACATGCTCAATTCAAGACACATTCAGCAGCCTCTTAACTCAGCTAATCACAAGAATTCAGAATTAAGCTTTAATCATATTGAGTCAAATTCAAGAGCCTAAGTGTCTCAAACAAAGTTATACCTTTGCATGCTTCAACATTGAACATACTTGCATCTTACAATCATGTATAGCACATAACAAGAACATCAAGCATGAATTAGCTATGGTTTCAGAACCGACACCTGTCGACTAATTTTCTCAAGACCGGTCATCATCCATCCATCATCGGAAACAGTCCTAACTATGACTAAACATTATGTACAGACAAATAAAAATTTTATTCTTCGGTTAAAAGACCCCCCCGTCGGAAAAGAGCAGGCCAAGAAAAACTCCAACGGGTGATGAAGTCATGCTTGTGTCTCACAAAAATTTTCAATTTTTTCATGCAAGCATTACATTCATAACAATTTGTTTAGAACATAAATTTTGAAATTTCTTTGAAAATTCCCTCACCCCACACTTGAATCATGCTATGTCCTCATAGCATCAAATTAACATTTACGAGAGGTGAGAAATACTCCTGAGGCCTTTATGCCTAGCTAAAAATCATGTTTTCCTCAACTTGCACAAATGGGTGATCGACCCCACACTTCTTCTCTTCCATGCTTTAGCTTCCTCCTCGAGGGTACTCAGACTTCTCCTCCATCTGTGCTAACTTTCCACTAACTTTCCACCAAAAACACAAACAAAAATGAAAATAACAAAATCAATCACGAAAATCAAAATTAACAAATTGTACCTGAGGTACCCTTGGGTTGCCTCCTAAGCAGCGCCTTATTTCACATCGTGGACTGCCCTTTTCAGGACATCCTCATACCTGGGTTCTCTTTTGAGAACCATCTCCTTTTCTTTTTCTGTTTAGAGGAAACAACCTTCACTCTGTTCCTCTCTTTCTCCAACTTCTCAAATTGAAGCCCTCTCTCAGACTCGGGCTGAACACTTGACATTGCCTTTGGCCATGCATTTGTGGAATCCTCCACCCCACACTCATCCTCTGACAACACACTAACCTGACAAAGGTTTCTGTAGTGTGCGGATGGATTCACTTCTTGGTAAACGCGGAAGAGTTCTTCTTCATCCTCGACCCTCATTTTCAGGGTCCCTACTTTCAAATCAATCACTGCTCCTCCGGTGGCCAAGAATGGCCGTCCCAAGATTAGGGGTACCTGGTCATCAACCTGAAAATCTAAAATAATAAAATCAGCNTGAACATACTTGCATCTTACAATCATGTATAGCACATAACAAGAACATCAAGCATCGATTAGCTATGGTTTCAAGAACCCGACACCTATCGACTAATTTTTCTCAAGACGGTCATCATCCATCCATCATCGGAAACAGTCCCTAACTATGACTAAAACATTATGTACAGACAAATAAAAATTTTATTCTTCGGTTCAAAGACCCCCCGTCGGAAAAGAACCGACAAGAAAAACCAACGGGTGATGAAGTCATGCTTGTCTCACAAAAATTTTTCAAATTTTTTTTCATGCAAGCATTACATTCACCAACAATTTGTTAAGAACATAAATTTTGAAATTTCCTTTGAAATTTCCCTCACCCCACACTTGAATCATGCTATGTCCTCATAGCATCAAATTAACATTTACAGAGGGTGAGAAATACTCCCTGAGGCCTTTATGCCTAGCTAAAATCATGTTTTTCCTCAACTTGCACAAATGGGTGTTTGACCCCACACTTCTTCTCTTCCATGCTTACTAGCTTCCTCCTCCGAGGGTACTCAGACTTCTCCTCCATCTGTGCCTAACTTTCCACCAAAAACACAAACAAAAATGAAAATAACAAAATCAATCACGAAAATCAAAATTAACAAATTGTACCTGAGGTACCNCCACGACTCGTGGTATCGATTCTTCGGGTGCATTTCCTCATAACACATCTCATATCCCTTCCCACGACTCGTCAGGACGAGTTATTACTTCAAACCATGGGTCGTTGAATCGACCGTCGTCAACTCCTTTACCAATCTGACTCCCCTTTCCACGAGCCTCACCACAACTCGTTGTGACTTCCAATGAATCATGGTTTCCATCCGTTGAATGTACTGGAAACCTCAACCAACTAGTAACGACTTGAAACAACGGGTCGTTGTCTCTCACTATGGATCGTGGGATGGCCCGTTGCTTCCTCCTTAGCCTAAGTCCAAACCTCCCAACGACTGGTGACAACGGCTCGTTGTTCCTGACAATGGGTCGTTGTACCATCCGTTGTTTCCTATGATTCCCTGACTTCCCAAACCACGACTGCATACCACGAGTCATCGGGTCGTCCATCCTGTGATATTTTCCCAGTTTTCTGCACTTTTCAATTTTAAACTCCCGGGTCTATTCTTAGGCATTTCGGGGGTATTACACTGGCCTTCTCTGACAGTTTCACATTCAACCTTTCCATCCACATCTTGTAGTCATGAGATTCTGCTTGTTCAAGGTTAAACTTATCAGTATGTGGGAACTCTCTCCAACTTTTGAATCTATACCAGAAATTATAAAAGTTATCCACTTCTTTAATTAGAGTATTCTCCTCACCTAATGAAGGGACATGTTGGGTGACAGAGCAGCGACCATTCCTAAAAAATTCAGGTCCAAAGACCTTAAAAAGATCTTTGTGGAGCACATTCAGTTGGAATTTCATCATCAAATTCATTTGTGAAATCATAAATCCTTCTTCTAATGGGGTTTATAAGAACTTCATTTGCTTCATGAATAGCTTTGAAGTGGTTTTCTATTTCCTCCTTCTTAACTTGTTTTGCACCTTCAGTTTCCTCGGCTAGAAGAAGAGAAGCCAGCTTGACAGGATGATGCCTCAATAAAGCATCACGATAGCTCTTCCTTATCTAATCCTCATAAGAAAGATACCTTAGATGGATCAACCCTAATAATCATAATGATCTTGTAGCTTTTCCCCAGTAGAAGATTTCTTTTTACCGTTAGAGCTGTATGATTCTGAAAAATATGTAAATGTCTGTTTCTTGTCATTAGGAATATTTTCTTTACTATCTTTGGAGTCTTCTTTCTCAACACGCCTAATCATTCTAAGAGAATCAGAATGAAAAGCAAGCCCACAGACTCATATTTCTAAACTTTAATAGGACAACAATTTGAAGAAATATAGATTGGTTCACCATTAATAATCTCTTTTGAGTATGAAATAAGATAGAAACTACTCCTCAAAGCCATAGAGAATGTCTAGCCCTCAAGTTTAGAAGATTAATATGAACACATCCACCAATAACTACAGCTGGGGCAAGAGATGAGAAAAGCAACCTTTTGCAATCTCCAGCCATTTCTGATTATCTAATTCTATTTCTAATTATGGAGGATAATTTGAAAAATGGGTTAAGTTGTGTGGTTATAAAAAGAAGCAGGAGGACGACAACTGAAGGAGAGGGAGTATCTAGGTTTTAGTTCGCGGAAATCAGCTGCCCAACTAGCTAAGAGAATAAAACCAACTAATTTGGACTCTTTCTAAGTATCTTTTACAGTAAAAAGATACACATACTTTTTTAAGTTAATGACTCATTATCACTGGAGGCTTTGCCTCCCATTATATCATGTACTCAATCAAGATAAGAATGTACAAGTATAATACAATAATTTAACATATATGGTATTTGAAGAAGGCATAAGATTTAAGTTGCATCACTAATATTATTATCAAAATTAAGTTTAAATGTAGCCGCAGAAACTGCCCAAGTGACGAAATGAAGTTTAAGTGTTTCAAATTCTTTTTTGTCTTTGTTTTTATATATTTAATTTAATAGGGACTTGAAAATTAAGAAGACTCCTATATTTAAATTCCAAAGGACATTATTATTCAGAAAGAGTGGTATCTATTCTGAATAATTGTTGGAATGAACTACCACATTCTAGAGTGTTGTTTCACTTCAAATTTCACATTTTTTTAAAGACAATTGACAATAGGCTTGTTGTATCCATATATGATAACCCCAAAATTTAGGCTATTACTCTTTGATTATGTCCTCCCTCAAGACTTCTTGTGTTTTCTCTATTTCTTTATAAAATTTTCTAACATATCTTTGTAGACTTCAATACATAGAACATGAAGGAATCATAAAATCACTACTTACTAGCTACTATTGGAGAGTTTGGCAATGGATATGATCTTATTACAGTTATGTTCATATGCTGCTAACAAAGAAGCCGAAAAATAGATGAGATAGGATTTCTTACAGAGGAAATGGTGGATATGTTTGAGAGAGCAGAGGAATTGAGTGAAACTAAAGAAGAAAGAGAAGCACTAAAATAGTACAGTGAGTTCTGAAATCCTAGATCATAAAAGTATCTGGTAACTTATTGACTTTTCAGTATCCTCTTTCTAAATAGGATAGATGCACAAAAAGATCAATGTATTGAACTTATATCATATATTCAATCAAGATAAGAATGCACAAGTGTAATACAATGATATAGCAGATATGGTATATGAAGAAAATATAAGATTTAAGTTGCATCACTAATATTATTGTCAAATTTGTTCGAACTTATATATCAACCTTTTACCTATTCTCCTGCTACTTGCTAGTGCAGCAATACTTATTTGCATATGGCTGAATGAAAATTTATGTTATCTCATTTCTGCAATTTTTTTTTGAAAAGATGCACAAGGAAAGATACACAATTTGAAAAAACTTTTCTCATGGAACCAATACTTATTTGCATTTATATTTGTGCATAATCAGGAAATACTATTGAAAGTAGTAGGTGTGGGAAGAGTATCAATTTGTCTATTATTCCTGATGAATGCGTAGGGAATTTTATTTCCTTAGAATTGTGGTTTGTGTTGAAAGAAGGGGTTATGATATTCTCATCCTAAATCACTATTCTTATCAGATGACTTCACATTTTTTTAGTGTTAAATATGCAAGTGCTTCAACAAAAATATGCTAAACACGCATGCCATTGGCATATGTTGATTTTTTTTTGCATTTTTTTTCACAATCATTATTTCACCAACTAAATCCTAGATCATAAAAGTATTTGGTAACTTAATCCTCTTTCTAAGTAAGATAGATGCACAAAAAGGTCAATGTATTGAACTTATATGCAATGATGTCCACCAACATTTTATTTTAATTTGTGGAAGCAAGTAACCTGTCTAATTTTTTGGCTTATTGTGTTATCTTTAACCTAATTATTATGTTTATTACTTATTCAAGCCTGGAGCCGGGTAATAAGGTTGCTCGTGAAGTTAAAAGAATCTTCAAGGAAAAGCTAGATCACGAAGGACATAATTGGAAGTCCGTTGTACCAGAGATAAATGACTTCTATTGGGAGGAGTTTAAGGTAAAGTTATACTAATTATCATTTCACTAATGATTTTTTGTGCAATTAAAATTTATGTTGTATAAATATCATGTATTATTTTTCCTTTGTTCTTTTAAAACAGAAACGATTCCGATGGGATACTACAATTGAAGGTACCATAAAGGATATGTTTATGAGTAAATGTGCAGAACGATACAAGGGTATGTTATCAGAAGCAAGAGCTTCTTAGAAGAAGCGCAAACATATACCGGTATCTACTTGGGAAAGCTGGAAGACTAATTAGGAGATAGAGGAGTTTAAAGCTAAGTCCGCACAATGTTTAAAAAATCAATTAAGTGAGAAAGGTGGCGAAAGGATTTGTCCCCTCATGCCATACAGGAGGCTCTAGAAATCACCGCGAACATGCAAGACAACCGGTATGCTAATTTTTATTTAGCCAAGTTATAATCTCTTCAAAGCTCGTCCCTTTATATCAAATATGGTAATTTTATTTCAATTTTAGGCTAAAGAACTAGGAAGACCACCTCATACACATGAGCTTCTAAGAAAGACACATCTCAAGGCTAATAATGAGTTCGTGGGCCAGAAGTCTGAGAGCACATATGTAAATGATGTAAGCATTGTTAATTATATTTCTAGACTTGTGTTTAGTTTTTGGCTTATATCATCTCTCACGTTTACTCCAGATTTGATCAAGAAACTACAAAAAATAAAATGAAATATATGATAATAAATTTATATACCAAAAGGGACTTAGGTAACCATATTTTGATAATTTTCAACTCATTCATTAGCAACTTTCAAAATCAAGTAAAGAATACTTAAATCTAGGCATGCACCCAAGAAACCAGCCATTACCGCTTTATCAGACATAAGTATCTCTTGTTTCGTCAAAGATGAAAGCGCTAGTGTCTTCTTTTCAAGTATATACTCCTTTAAATGAAATCATGCAATTTTTTACCCAAAATAAAATATCAGAAGTATCAAAATTAATTTTTCGCTAGTTACTTTTTGGGATATTGTAGGAATTCAATTACTTTTAGCTTTCAGGACAATATAGGAACTTAATCCTCCTTTCTTCCTCACAGACACAACACAAGCGCACTAGTATCTTATTACTTCTTTCTTTTTTTCATTCCCTTTTCCCCAACAGCTCCCTTACACACCCCAACACTAGTTTTTTTGTCCAGAAACTTTTTTTTTATCCCCAACAACTTCTTATCACTACTTTTACTATCCTTTTCTTACTTTAATTCTTTTTTATCTTGCCGCCACTTGTAGTGCTAATTAACAAATCAATGAACTGATGGACAGAGACAACCATTTGGTTCTAAATTACTCAAGTTTAATGTTAGAGTTAATCTACTCAAACAAACTACATTTCATATTAAGTCTTAGTCTTTGCGTCCAATCACAATCTTTGAGTCTACTGCTGTCACGACTCGAGTCTATACCCTGAACGAGATACGATACTTGGAGTCACAAGTAACCCCAAGTCAACCCATGGTCTATCATAACACTGGTAATCTGAGTAAATATATGCGGAAACTTTAGAAATAATAATTATTTAAGAATAACTAAGTTGACAAGAGTCAATACATCTGAAAGAACGTAACAATACTGAGAATCTGAATCTATGTCTGAAAGCCATCTATAAAGGATGAGTTGCTAGGAAAAGCCCCCAACTAACTCTAAAATCTAACTGGAAGAAAATAACTGAAAATAAAATATTGTCCTCGGAAGATAAGGACTCACCACTGCTTCTTCTGATATCACCTGGAGAAAGTCTACTAACTTTGCTAGGACTAAGAGCCTTCGCCTTTATCATAATACGATACATCATAGAAGGTATGCGTCAGTACTTTGAATGTACTGAGTAAGTGGGAGAAAATATAACATAAAGAATAAATAACTGAACTAAAATGACATGAAATGACCAACTAAAATACTGGAACTGAGAAAATTGAAATATAACTAAAATGGTCAAAATGACCCTGTTTGATAATCATAGACATGTCCTGATTTGAGATACTGATCTGAGCTGACTGTAGTGAACTGAGTAAGCTAAAATTGTTCTGAGTTGAGATAAACTGAAACTGTACTGACTAGTGGGAGAGTCTATAACTGACATATAACCACGTGAGCTATACGTGGAGTCCGATGTATACACCCCATCGGTAGGACCCAATATAACTTTCCAGGGTATAAAGGCAAGAACTGGGTGATCACAAGTCTGGGGTCATAAGGCCAATAAAATAACCTACGGTGGTAACATAGTTCCGGGAACCTTGGTGCGCTGGAACCCCGTTCCTCTCGGTGCTAAGTCCTACTCCCACCGGATAGGCTTAGATTGACTACTAAGCTGATAGCTCAAAACTGGGGTCCAAGAATAAGTCAGGAATACCTATCTGGAAGTACCCTGAGAGACTTATCAGACCGGATTCTGTAACTGGTGTTTTAAGACTGGCTAGAGCTGCTTGTCTTGAAGCGTCGTAACCATCTAAAGAATAACTAAATATCTGATATCTGAGTCTAATAATTGATAACTGAAGGCACCACTAACACCTCAAGAAAAGACTGTAGTCAAACTATCAGCTGACATTTTTGAATAAAACTCAGTACACTATTATTCTGACTAAAGCTGGACTAGCATGCAATTTACTGAGATTTCAACTAGTTTTAACAATATGGCATCCCAACACTGATAGAATCAAGCAACAGGAACTAGTCCAATATGCAAGATTCTAATTTACTGAACTGAGAAGCTAGAGCTAAATCATTATTCAAGTTGCTAGTTCCACAAAATTTCTAGGAATTAGGAAAAATATAGCAGATAATATCATGAATAATATCCCACTAGAAATTTATAGAATTTTGTCTGAAAACCTTCTACATTTCGAAACTACAGGGCCATAAATGATAAAAAGTTTAGAGAGGGTTTTGGGGATACAAGGGAAGAACAATTCCCTTGTTGAATTTCCACATACCTAGTAAAGAAATTCTGGAGAAATCCCTTGGGAATATGAGAAGAAACTGACTGCCCTAGCTCTTGCTCTAAGTGTTTCTGAGAGAAGTTTTACGAACTGAATTTTCTGAGGGGATGAGAGTGGTGAAGTAATCATCGATTACCCCTCTAAATTCCCTGATAATAACCCAAAATGATGTAGTTTAGGTATTTAAAAGGTGGGAAATTATAGAAATATCCCTGGGGAAAATCTGGAAAAACTGCCGACCACAAAACTTTTCTAGGCCAAACTCAGACCTTACAAGAAAAAATTTAGAAGAAACTAGAAAAAATTCCTCAGAACGACCGAGAAAACGAGTCGCGGTCAGCTCCAATGACCCATTGTCTCATTCATGGTCAGCCCTTCCTTGGTCCTTCGAGAACCAATGGGACATGGAACGACCCATTGTGAGAAACAACGAGTCATCCTGTCACTCATTGGTCCCCCACTCAGAAATCCCTCTTCTAGGACCCCACAACTCAACCAATGAGTCATCGTGTGATTCAATGACTCGTAGTGTGAGTCGTTGGTTGGGAGTCTCAGAAACCTCCTTTAGTGACAACAAGTGGTAACAACGACCCGTTTTGTCACAAAATGAGTCGTTGTGACCACCCATCGTGTCAACATAGTGATTTTAATAATTTCCCCAGTGGAGATAAAAACTTGAAACAACAACCCATTGGGTCTGCCAATGAGTCATTGTGTTGCCCGTTGTCAGGCCTCCAAAAATTCTCATCCAGTGACCACGGGAGGAACCAACGATCTGTTGGTTCATCCAACGAGTCATGGTCCCTCTCGTTGTCAGTTCTATTGAGCCTATAATCCAGGCCTCAGGGATCTATGGGTCACTCAATGAGTCATTGGCTGAGACCACGACTCGTTGGGACCAGTCGTTGGTCTTGAGGCCTGGATTCTAGGCTCACTGGAACTGACAACGAGAGGGACCACGACTCGTTGGATGAACCAACGGGTCGTTGGTTCCTATCATGGTCACTGGATGAGAATTTTGGGAGGCCTGACAACGGGCAACACAACGAATCATTGGCATACCCAATGGGTCGTTACCTCCACTGAAGAAATTACTAAAATCCCTGACTTCACACGACAGGTGGTTACAATGACTCATTGTGTGACACAATGGGTTAACGTTTCCATTCGTTGTCACTGAAGGAGGTTTTTGGGACACCCAACCAACGAATCACACCATGAGTCGTTGAATCACAAGAAGACTCCATTGTTGAGTCGCGGGGTGCCGGAAGAGGGATTTCTGAGCGGGGGACCAACGAGTGACAGGATGACTCATTGTTTCTCACAATAGGTCATTCCATGTCCCATTGGTTCTCGAAGGACCAAGGCAGGAATGACCACGACTGAGACAACAGGTTGTTGGAGCTGACCACGACTCGTTGTCTTGGTCATTCTGAGGCATTTTTTTCTTATTTCTTCTGGATTTTTCTTGCAAGGTTTGAGTTTTGCCTAGGAAAGTTTCGGGGTGTTACAATATCTCCCCCTTGAGAACATTCATCCACGAATGAAGGCTAAACAGCTGGAAAACTAGGGGAGAGAGCTGCGATTCCCAGACTGAGGCTATGAACTGATTTCTGATGGAGTAACTGAATCCGAACTGACTTAACCGTGCTAACAGAGATGATGCAATTGGAATGCATATTAAAAACTTGAATAGAGCTGATGAGTACAGAATTGAACAGAGTATTGAGGAGGGATTTAGTACCTGATGCTGGAACTGAACTAGAAGGGAATAAATGAGGGTATCTCACCATCATATCAGCTTCTGCCTCCCATGTGGCTCCCTTAACTAACTAGTTCCTCCATAAGACTTTCATCGAAGCGGCTCATGAGGAGTGACCATGAGTCTTGAAGTAACTCGTGGTCAAGTAGGGAGGTGAATTGGTCTGTGGGTCACCACGGGCATGACCACGAGTCGTGGTCAGGCCACACGCCTCGTGAAGTCACCTGTGGCCTGGACTGGATGCTGGACAAGGATAGTTGGGCAGTGTAGACCAAGGATGGTGACCAAGAGTCATGGTCACTCACAATGATTTGTGGTGTCCTCCGTGGGGTCCCCAGGGTGGAATCTTGGAAGTGTACCTCATGACTCAGGCCACGAGTCGTTGTCCCTAGAGACGAGTCATCCAATCCCTCATGGGGACTAGCAGTCAGCAAAATTCTGTGATTTAAGGACTTTTTCATAATTGCTAAGTCCTAGGGTACTATACTACATCATTTTAGCATCAGAAAGGGTGGTTTAAGAGGGAATATACTACCCTAAGTCCTCATTCATGCATGCAAAGGTTTGGGAAGGTGATAGAAGGGTGATCTAGGCGATTTCAAGGTGTTCTTCATCAATTTCTTCTTGGGAAATCTAGGGAAGTTGAGAACCAGTTATTCTCAAGCATGTAAGGCTATCAATGGGTGATTTCTTCCACACCCATGTCCATCCTCTATGATTTTTACAAAAATCCTATTAAAAGATCATGGGGTTTTTAAGATGATTTCTATGAAAATCTAATGATTTGATAATGGGTTTTGTGATTTTAGATTCTCATCATAATCTATGGGTTTTAATCAGATTTTACTATCTAAATTTATCTATAATTTTATCGATTTCAATTTCTATGCAATTAAGCCTAAGTATGCATGATCCATGATTTATCGATTTATAATCTATTTTTCTATTATTTATACTTGCAAGCCTACATGAATTATGAGTTAAATTATGAATTTAATCTAATACCCATCATGATTTTATGAATTTCAAACTATATGTATGATTTACAAGTATNATGTATGATTTACAAGTATGTATGAACCTTATGAATCATGAATTATGTTTTGGCCGACTCACGGGCCTCGTTTCATGGCTACTTCACGCATGTACAAGTATGTTTATGATTATCATGATTTAACTAGCCCATTAATTTATGAATGTTATACTATAAGCACTATATATTTTGGGAGTAATATCGAACACCGAGTAGGTTCGGGGCCTAAGTTTTGCCCTGGATTTCATAAACTACGTGATACCGTAGGTATGTTGGGACCTCCTATGTGACTATCTCTAGACGAAATGGCCCTTTTCATGGTGATATCACACTTTCATAGTCTACCCTTGGTAAGGTGCGGCCACCCTCCCGACTAAGTTATAAGTCTGGCTTTATGTGTGCTCATATTGGGTATGTCGATTAAGAGAATCTCCCATTGTTCCTCATGATTTATGCATGTTATGATTATGTATTTTGGCTCAAGTCATGTTAAGTAAAGTTCTTTCCTTATGATTATGACTATGTTTACATTACGAATGTTTTGGATAACCTTAAGTCTTATGATATGTTATGATGATCTACGATACGAGCATGATGTCCTACTCTTATGATCATTTACGAAATTTTCTATATTTTAAATGTCCATTTTACTTACCTTGCATACTCAGTACATTTCAAGTACTGACCGCATACTTTTTATGCTGTATCGTTTTATGATACAGGACCCAGCTCTCAGGTTCACCCTCCTCAATAGTGTTTCAGAGATTACTATTAGTGTACTTGGTGAGTCCTCATGTTCTGAGGGTCGTATGTTTAGAATCTATGCTTTTCTTTTAGTTTCAGAATTGTTGGGTTAGTTGGGGAGTTGTCTCATCAACCCGTCCTTTAATGATTAAAGTCTTTTTAGACTACGAGTTGTAATCAGTCGTTATGTATGGCTTACATGTTGTACACTCCCCTATTTATGACATGTTTACGCTATCTTATATTAATTCTTCTGCTTATGTAATTGAATGAGATGTACGTTCATGCCATGGGTTGACTTGGGATCTCTTGGGGCTCCTTGTCCCGTGTCTACGATCTGGGTGTACGTTCGGGTCGTGACAAACTTGGTATCAGAGCCATAGGTTTGAAGTGTCCTAGGGTGTCTAAAAGCCACATTAAGTAGAGTCTTTTTCATGGGTATGAATCCTGCCACACGTATGACAAAGAGGCTACTAGACGTTTAGGAAATGTTCCCTTCTTTCATGATCTATGTCATGTGGTGAAAGTCCTCTACCCTTCTAATTCTTCCTATTCATGTTTGCAGCATCATGCCTCCACACCGAGTGAACACCAGAAGAAATGGTAATGGTAATGATCATGAGGGTTCCAATGGTGAGGAGCATCAGCCAGCCCCACCCGTTCACGAGGAGCACGCACCAGAGCCAGCTGCCTACGCTGAGTTTAGGGCAGCGATTCAGATGCTGGCACAGGCCATGACGACCCAGGTTCAAAATCAGACAGTGGCGCATTACCCACAGAATGGGAATGCGGTGGCAGCCAGGGTGAGGGATTTCTTGAGGATGAGGCCTCCTGAGTTCACGGGGTCGAGGGTGGACGAGGATCCCATGATTTCATTGAGGAGATTCTGATGATTACCCAGGTTATGGGGGTGAACAATGGGGAGTGTGTTGACTTGACCTCCTATCAGCTCAAGGGGGTGGCTCATATTTGATATAAGCAGTTGAGAGATGTCAGGGCAGTGGGTGCAGGCCCAATAGGTTGGGAAGAGTTCCATGCGACATTTTTGGATCGGTTCTTCCCTCGGGAGATGAGGGAGCTCAAGGTGGCCGAGTTTGTTAATTTGAAGCAGGGCAACATGTCCGTTCAGAAGTACGCATTAGATTTCACTCGATTATCTAAGTATGCTCCAGAGTTGGTGGCGGACCAGAGGGATCGGTTAAGTCATTTCGTGCATGGGGTGGTGGATTATTTGGACGAGGATTGCAAGATCGCCATGATATATCGGGATATCGACTTTCCTCGGATTGTGTTTCATGATCAGCAGATGGAGTCGGTCTACCAGAGGCAGAGGGAGTCCAAGAGGGACAGGACCAATGACTATGGGGTTTCTCAGGTTAGGTCAGGGGGTGGACAGAGTCGGCAGTCCCAGCACATATCTATCGTTCCAGCTCCATCATCGGCCAGCACGCCATCTAGGTTCCGAGGAGATCAGAGGAGCTGGGATATAGGGCCAAGGGATCAAGGTAGCATGCAGGTGGAGCGCACTTTTCCAACTTGTGCGAAGTGTGGAAAGAATCATCCCCGAAGGTGCTTAGTTAGCTCAGATGCGTATTTCAGGTGTGGCAAACCCGGGCACAGACTTAGGGATTTCCCCTCAGCCAGGTCAGGGGTCGGTGGGGCTCGTGTGACAACAACTAGTTCTGCCACTCCAGTAGCCCATCCCCACTAGGAGGGTGCTTCTACTAGTTCAGTAGGCGATCAGCACCAAAATAGGTTTTATGCTTTAGTAACTCACCGGAGCAGGAGGCTTCACCAAATGTGGTCACTGGTATGTTGCAAGTCTTCCATATTGATGCTTATGACTTGTTAGATCTAGGAGCTACCTTGTCTTTTGTGACCCCTTATATTGCTAGTAGCTTTGGAGTTAGCCCTCAAATTCTATCAGAACAAATCTCGGTCTCAACACCAGTCAGTGAATCAGTTGTAGCTAGGCGGGTGTATAGAGGTTGTCCCATCACACTGTTGCATAAGGTTACCTCCACAGACTTAGTAGAGTTATATATGACTGACTTTGACCTCATTTTGGGCAGGGATTGGTTGTTTGCATGCTATTCTTCAATTAATTGTAGAACCCGGTCAGTAGAGTTCAGCTTTCCGGGTGAGCCAATCTTAGAGTGAAAGGGACATTTAGCTGTACTAGCCGGTTGGTTTATTTCATATCTTAAGGCCAGGAAAATGATTTCTAAGGGTTGCATGTATCACCTAGTTAGGGTTAAGGATGTTGAGTACGAGACCCCGACTATCCAGACAGTTCCGGTGGTGTGTGAGTATCTAGAGGTTTTTCCCGATGATTTTCCAGGTGTTCCTCCTGATAGGGAAATTGATTTCGGTATTGATCATCTACCCGTTATGCAACCTATCTCTATTCCTCTATACAGGATGGCTCCAGCCGAACTAAAGGAGTTGAAGGACTTGTTGGATAAGGATTTCATTAGACCGAGAAAGTCTCCAAGGGGTGCACTGGTTCTCTTTGTTAAAAAGAAGGATGGATCCCTTCGCATGTGTATTGATTATCGGCAATTAAACAAGGTCACAGTCAATAGTAGGTACCCCTTACCTAGGATCGATGGCTTGTTTGATTAGCTTTAGGGTGCCAGATGTTTCTCAAAGATAGATCTCAGGTACGGGTATCACCAGCTCAGGGTTTGGGAGGGTGACATCCTGAAAACCGCTTTCAGAACTCGGTATGGTCACTACAAATTTGTTGTTATGACTTTTGGACTAACCAATTCCCCTGCAACTTTCATGGACTTGATGAACAGGGTGTTCAAGAAATATCTAGACATGTTCGTGATCGTGTTCATCAATGATATCCTTATATACTCTCAGAGTGAGGAGGAGCATGCTGCTCACTTGAGGATAGTAACTTCAGACCCTCAAGGATTGTCAGTTGTATGCAAAGTTCAACAAAATGTGAATTTAGGTTGGACTTCGTGGCATTTTTAGGCCATGTAGTATCGAGTGAGGGCACAAAGGTAGATTCTCAAAAGATTGAAGCGGCAAAGAATTGGCCTAGACCGGTGAATCCTTCAGAAATTTGGAGTTTCTTGGGCCTGGCAGGCTACTATCAGAGGTTTGTTGAAGGGTTTTCATCAATTGCAGCACCATTGACCAGGTTGACTCAGAAAAAGGTAAAGTTCCAATGGTCGGAGGCTTGTGAAAAAACCTTCCAAGAGTTGAAGACTCGACTCACTTCAGCGCCAGTGTTAACCCTACCCGAGGGTACCGATGGTTTTGTAGTGTATTGTGATGCTTCGAGAATTGGACTTGGGTGTGTGTTGATGCAGCATGGGAAAGTGATAGCGTATGCCTCAAGATAGTTGAAATTCCATGAGAAGAATTACCCAACCCACGATCTTGAGTTGGTTGCGGTGGTGTTTGCGTTGAAGATATGGCGGCACTACTTGTATGGAGTCCACGTGAATGTATTTACGGACCACAAGAGCTTGAAATATGTGTTTACGCAGAAAGATCTCAATCTTCGACAAAGAAGGTGGTTGGAGCTACTTAAGGACTATGATATGAGTGTTCTTTACCACCCGGGTAAGGCTAATGTGGTAGCGGATGCACTTAGTAGGCTCTCTATGGAGAGTGTGTCCCACATGGATGAGGGAAAGAAAGAGTTGGTGAGAGATGTCCATCGACTTGCAAGGTTGGGAGTTAGATTAGTTAACTTTACCGATTGCGGCATTGTGGTGCAAAATGGAATCGAATCGTCCATGGTGACTGATGTGAAGGCTAGACAAGATGAGGACTCAATGTTGGTAAAGTTGAAAGAAGCCGTCTGGAGTTATAAGGTGGAGGTTTTCTCCCGAGGGGGAGATGGTGTGTTGCGGTACTAGGGTCGTCTATATGTTCCGAACATAGATGATTTGAGGGACCGGATATTGCATGAGGCACATGGATCCAGGTACTCTATCCATCCGGGTGCCTCTAAAATGCATCATGATTTGAGGGAAATATATTGGTGGAATAGCATGAAGAGGGATATTGCAGAATTTGTAGCCAAGTGCCAGAAATGTCAGCAAGTGAAGGTCGAGCACCAAAGATCGGGAGGCGTACTTCAGGATATTAGCATTTCAACTTGAAAGTGGGAAGAAATCAATATGGACTTCATAACTGGGTTGCCCTATACTCGCCAACAACATGACTCCATTTGGGTAGTGGTTGACAGGTTGACCAAGGCGGCACATTTCCTGCCCGTGAAAACCACAAATTCAGTGGATGATTATGACAAATTGTATATTCGGGAGTTGTTCGACTTCATGGAGTGCCCTTATCTATTATTTCAAACCGAGGTACTCAGTTTACCTCCCAGTTCTAGCGGTCTTTTCATAAAGGGCTTGGGACTCATATCAAGCTCCGCACAACCTTTCATCCGCAAACGGATGGCCCAGCCAAACGAACAATCCAGACTCTCGAGGACATGTTGAGAGAATGTGTAATGGATTTCAAAGGTAGCTGGGATGATTATTTTCCCTTGATCAAATTTTCTTATAATAACAACTATCACTCTAGTATCCATATGGCACCATTCGAGGCTCTTTATGGGGGAAGGTGTAGATTGCCCATTGGATGGTTTGAGGTTGGTGAGGCAGCCATGATAGGACCTGATTCGATTCATGAGGCCATGGTAAAGGTTCAGTTGATAAGGGACCGATTGAAAAACCGCTCAGAGTCATCAGAAATCATATACCGATGTGAGGAGAAGAGATTTGGAGTTTTAGGTAGACGATTGGGTATTCCTAAAGGTATCTCCCATGAAGAGAGTCACGCAGTTCGGAAAGAAAGGGAAACTCAGTCCCCTCTATGTTGGTCCCTACCGGGTTATGAGAAGGGTTGATATGTAGCATATGAGTTGGACTTGCCATCAGAGTTATCTTCAGTTCATCCCATCTTTCATGTATCACTCTTGAAAAAGTGTTTGGGTGATCCAGCTTTAGTTGTCCTGGTGAAAAGTGTTGGTGTGAGAGATAGCCTCAGTTATGAGGAAATTCCAGTTGCAATCTTGGATCATCAGGTTCGGAGGCTGAGGAACAATGAAGTAGCTTCAGTAAAGGTGTTATGGAGAAATCAGCATGTCGAGAGAGCTACGAGGGAAGCCGAAGTGGATATGATGGATAAATACCCTCACCTATTCCCTACTGACTCAGTTTCAGTTTGAGGTATCAGTTTTTCCCTAATTCTCTAATCAATTTCCATGTTCAGCTCATGTGCGCAAGTTTGAGTCATGTTATGATAGATGTATGTGATGTCTGAATTCAGTTCAACTATGTAGTTCTTTTCTGAGGCAGTCATTCTGTCAGTCTTTGATTTAAATAATCAGTATTTTCATATGATGAATGTATGCTTATGATGTTTTCTGCGTGTTTCTAACATTAGAGGACAAATGTTCCCAAGGAGGAGATATTGTTATACCCCGGGAACTCAAGGATCAGACCCGGGAGTCAAAACGGTGAAAAACTGAAATTTCGCACTAGGTCATAGGACAAACCTTGAAGTGGCTCGTGAGGAGTGACCATGAGTCTTGAAGTAACTCATGGTCAAGTAGGGAGGTGAATTGGTCTGTGGGTCACCACGGGCATGACCACGAGTCGTGGTCAGGCCACACACCTCGGGAAGTCACCCGTGGCCTGGACTGGATGCTGGACAAGGATAGTTGGGCAGTGTAGACCAAGGATGGTGACCAAGAGTCGTGGTCACTCAAAATGATTCTTGGTGTCCTCCGTGGGGTCCCCAGGGTGGAATCTTGGAAGTGTACCTCATGACTCAGGCCACGAGTCGTTGTCCCTAGAGACGAGTCATCCAGTCCCTCATGGGGACTAGCAGTCAGCAAAATTCTGCGATTTAAGGACTTTTTCATAATTCCTAAGTCCTAGGGTACTATACTACATCATTTTAACATCAAAAAGGGTGGTTTAAGAGGGAATAGACTAGCCTAAGTCCTCATTCATGCATGCAAAGTTTTGGGAAGGTGATAGAAGGGTGATCTAGGCGATTTCAAGGTGTTCTTCATCAATTTCTTCTTGGGAAATCTAGGGAAGTTGAGAACCAGTTATTCCCAGGTATATAAGGCTATCAATGGGTGATTTCTTCCACACCCATGCCCATCCTCTATGATTTTTAAAAAAATCCTATTAAAAGCTCATGGGGGTTTTGAAGATGATTTCTATGAAAATCTAATGATTTGATAATGGGTTTTGTGATTTTAGAGTCTCATCATAATCTATGGGTTTTAATCATATTTTACTATCTAAATTTATCTATAATTTTATATATTTCGATTTCTATGCAATTAAGCATAAGTATGCATGATCCATGATTTATCGATTTATGATCTACTTTTCTATTATTGATACTTGCAAGCGCATGAATTATGAGTTAAATTATGCATTTAATCTAATACCCATCACGACTTTATGAATTTCAAACTATATGTATGATTTACAAGTATGTATGAACCTTATGAATTATGAATTATGTTTTGGCCGACTCACGGGCCTCGTTTCATGGATAGTTCACGCATGTACAAATATGTTTATGATTATCATGATTTAACTAGCCCATGAATTCACACATGTTATACTATGAGCACTATATATGTTTTGGGTGTAGTATCGAACACCGAGTAGGTTGGGGGCCTAGGTTATGCCCCGGATCTCATAAACTATGTGCCACCATAGGTATGTTGGGACCTCCTATGTGGCTGTCTCTAACCCAAATGATCCTTTTCATGGTGATATCACACTTTCATGGTCCTACCCTTGGCAAGGTACGGACACCCTCTCGACTAGGGTTATAACTCAGGCTTCATGTGTGCTCATATGGTATGTCGGTTAAGTGAATCTCCCACTGTTCCTCATGATTTATGCATGTTATGATTATGTATTTTTGCTCAAGTCATGTTAAGTAAAGTTCTTTCCTTATGATTATGACTATGTTTACATTACGAATGTTTGGAAAACCTTGAGCCTTATGATATGTTGTGATGATTTACGGTACGAGCATGATGTCTTACTCTTATGATCATTTATGAAATTTTCTATATTTTAAATATCCGTTTTACTTACCTTGCATACTCAGTACATTCCAAGTATTGACGACATACTTTCTATGCTGCATCGTATCATGATACAAGACCCGGCTCTCAGGCTCACCCTCTTTAGTAGTGTTTTAGAGATTGCTATCAGTGTACCTGGTGAGTCCTCATGTTCCTATCATGACCGGAGAGGAGACCCAGATTTTAGACACGGGACAAGGGACCCCGAGAGACCCCAAGTCAACCCACGACATAAGCATTTAACTAACTCATCAATAAACATGAAGAAACATAACCATAAACTCAGCGGAAGTCTAACTTAACATTACAACAGAATGAACGTTTGAAGCTGAATACATGTCTAAGTCTAATAAGCCTCTAATATGGATGAGCTGATGGGACAACACCCCCAACTAGCTCAACAATACTAAAACTGAAAACACATCCAAGGTAACTGAAAGTGTAGTCCTCGAAAGATGAGGACTCACCAATCTAGCAGGTGCTAACTCTGATAACGGCTACGAACGGGGCTGAAACTGTGATACGAATCCTGCATCATGAAACGATGCAGTATAGAAGGTATGCGGTTAGTACATGAAATATACCGAGTATGAAAGGTAAGTAAAGCCTCTTTGGTAACATAAATCATTTAAAACCATTCATACATATCATAAGCTTTTAAGAGTAAGTAGAAAACTACATGCATTCATTCTGATATCGTACTCTTATCATAAAGTGTTCAAGCATGGCTTTAGAACCTCATAACCAACTCGAACGACTCAAAGCAAAAACATAACATTTATATCAAAAGCTGGACAACAGGTCAAACCTTTCTTTTTGAACATGCATGCATAAGATAGTTATCATGAGTAATGGATATGCAAATTCGAATGATATAGACAGTGGAGACTCGTCATTTAATCGACATACCACGATAGAGATTACGTGGTCCTGACTATTAAACTCAAGTGGGCAGAGCCGTCCAAAACCTTACCAGGGCTAAGGACGCTACCATGATATCGATATCAAGTTGAAGGGCCAATCGGGCTAGGGATAGCTCACAAGGGAGGTCCCATTAATACAATAGTATCAACCTATGTTGGCGCGTAGTTCTGGGGCATAGGGTAATCGACCCTTAACCCTCTCGGTGCTAGACTCTTCTCCCAAAACATGCAATGCTCTACATCGTATATAACGAAGCTCAACATTGTCTAGTGAGAAAGCTCAACATGAAATCATGCACAATTCAACATCATATAAAACGAAGCTCAACATTGTCTATTTATAAAGCTCAATAATGACCTACATCTCAATTATGAAATCATGCATATGAGAAGCTTTATTTCAAAACATACCACAAGCTCAATTACAGGTGGGAGCATCTACTCCAAATCATTTGGTAAGCTACGTAAAGAAATATTCACTCAACATACCACAAGCTAGAATTTATAATAATAATAATAATTGAGGAAATTTCACTTCAAACCATGTGGTACGCTTATGTCAGAAAAATCATCACTTTAAATCAAAATGTGGGCATCACCCAAAGCTTTATCATACTTTAATCTAACCAATTCATTTTGAAAACATCAACATAGTCATGGGTAGTTTTAGAAACATGCTTTCTATCATCAACATCATCAAAATAACATATTTATCAAGAATCTCTTCCTTTATGAACTCTTCACCCATGGGCGTTTTAGATTTAAATTTTATAAAAAAAAAATTTATAAGGGAAAACGAGTTAGAATCTTCCCAAACTTCATAAATCATCAATATAAATACAATCTAATCATACCCATGTATAGAGATTGAAAAATCATGCAATTGGGAAAATCCCATGCTTATTCATAGACAATTAAATCACATTTTTTTAGGGAATGGGCATGGGTGTGGAAGAAAG
>JACEIK010000051.1:153855-188313 GCA_018107945.1 Datura stramonium
CCATCATCATCTTCTGGGCTTGATACACCTAGAGATGAAATTGGATCAACCAATTCTTTAAATACAGATGATGTTACTCGCATTTCAGTTGAGGTCGTCCATGGAGGGTAAGAGTACAAGTACCTTGCATTCTACATTCTTGTTGTTGATTTTTGTTTCATGATTTTGTGTGTATCACTGGATCTTAGGAGGGAACTTCTTCTTCTTCTTTTTTCCAGTATGGTAGCACAATTTTTGCAGATCTATATATGCTTATGGAGTTTGTGATAGTTCACTTCATATTTTTTTCATTAACTATTTGCTTAAGTTCTCTTGATGGATTTATTTCTTGAAGCTCGATGACTCACACACTTTGTACGCATGCTCCATATAGAGTGGCTGCAATACTGTGCTGTCCCATTTTTCTTGCAATTTTGTCTTGATAGTCCGAATCTTTATCTTATCTAATTGTGAACTTGTGTGTACAAAGTGCTATTCTCCTGGTTACTTGCTACTACTATCTTCATAATTTTGTCTATTAGATCTGATCAAGGTACATGCTACTACACTATTCAGTTTGTGCTCGATATTATTTGTACATATAGATACCTTATATGGATAATACACTTTTCACATATTCATGATTCATTAATTCTGTTAGTATCTGTACATTCTGCCATTTTGTGCTGATGCTCTGTTCAGTTTGCATAACAAAATAATGGTATTCTGTTATCTAAGGAGTAACAAAAGTTAAAAGAAGAATTAGATTGGATTATTTCTGAAACCAAAGTTAGAGATAAAATAATTTTTATGCAGTCTTCCCGTACACATTAGTAGCCAAGTTCTTCCATGCGCGTTGTTCCAACAATGAGTTTAACCACTAAGACAACATGAACGACCAACAAATAACATTATTTCTTGGAATCACTATTGTAAAATTCATCAAGTATATTCACTTCCTAAATATTATTTTCCCCAGTCGTTTGCTCTAATTAGCTAAAGAAACTTCCTGAGAAAACTAACTCGCACAAAATATTACCAAACATGGCACAGATTTAAGGACATACTAAATAGAAAATTCAGGTTGATCATACTGAATAGAGTCAAGCTTATGGAGCACAATTGTTATTGTAGCCTTCAAGATCTTCAACTGTCCTCGTAGTACCAATATATTCAGAAATAACTTCCCATCTTCGAGAAGTTCTTTTAGGATATTTCAGCATACCCTTCCTCAAAAGCTCAAATTCTTCTTTGCTCCAAAGTTTCTCCCTCTTCTCACTGCTCATAAGAGGACCTATTCTTTTACTCTGCAGAGATCCATATTGCCTCGACTTATTATTTTCGTCTTTATTCTCATATTTCGAGTTGTGTTCAGGTCAAATGCCTCACTGATAAGTTTAGCTATCACAAGCTCACCCTTTACATCAGCTTTATCACATAAGTTCCTCAGTTTCTCAATGTCAAGAGGCATGCATACCTTCTACATTATCATCAGTTAGCCCAAGCAAATGTTGGGACGAAACAGGAGCTGCAAGAGTTCTTAAATGACACCGCTCTCTTTTGCAATAATTTCTTTTCCTTCTCCTTCAACTTTTTCTGCTGCAAAGAAACTTCAACAACTTTTTTACCCTCTTAGTCTTTCTTATATTTTTTTCTCTTCAACAATTCTAGTTGTTTCTTTGTTAGTATTTTTGCTTCCTTCTCTCTTTGCATATATGCTTTCTCTGCCTCTTTTCTTCCCAAGATTCTAGGGTCTATTCTGGCCTTCTCTGATAGTTTTTCATTCAGCCTTCCCATCCACATCTTGTAGTCATGAGATTCAACTTATTCAAGGTTAAACTCATTAGCATGTGGGAACTCTCTCCAACTTTTGAATCTATACCCGAAATTATAAAAGCTATCCACTTCTTTAATTAGAGTATTCTCATCACCTAATGAAGGGATAGGTTGGGTGACAGACCAATGACCATTCCTAAAAAGTTCAGGTCCAAAGACCTTAAAAAGATCTTTGTGGAGCACATTTAGTTAGAATTTCATCATCGAATTCATTTGTGGAATCATAAATCCTTCTTTTAATAGGGTTTATAAGAACTTCATTTGCTTCATGAATAGCTTTGAAGTGAGTTTTCTATTTCCTCCTTCTTAGCTTGTTTTGCACGTTCAGTTTCCTCAGTTAGAAGAAGAGAAGCCAGCTTGTCAGGATGATGCCTCAATGAAGCATCACGATAGCTCTTCCTTATCTAATCTTCATAATAAAGATACGTTAGATGGCTCAACCCTAATAATCCATAATAATCTTGTATCTTTTCCCCAGTAGAAGATTTCTTTTTACCGTTAGAGCTGTATGATTCTGAAAAATATGTAAATGTCTGTTTCTTGTCATTAGGAATATTTTCTTTACGGTCTTTGGAGTCTTCTTTCTCAACATGTCTAATCATTCTAAGAGCAGCAGAATGAAAAGAAAGTCCACAGACTCATATTTCTAAGCTTTAATAGGACAACAATTTGAGGAAATATAGATTGGTTCACCATTTATAATCTCTTCTGAAGTATGAAATAAGATAGACACGACTCCTGAAAGCCATAGAGAATGTCTAGCCCTAAAGTTTAGAAGATTAATATGAACACATCCACCAATAGCTACAGTTGGGGCAAGAGATGAGAAAAGCAACCTTTTGCAACTCCAGCCTTTTCTGATTATCTAATTCTGTTTCTAATTATGGAGGATAATTTGAAAAATGGGTTAAGTTGTGTGGTTATAAAAAGAAAGCGGGAGGATGACGACTGAAGGAGAGGGAGGATCTAGGTTTAGTTGGCGGAAATCAGCTGCCCAACTAGCTAAAGAGAATAAAACCAACTAATTTGGACTCTTTCTAAGTATCTTTTACAGTAAAAAGATACACATACTTTTTTTAAGTTAGTGGCTCATTATCACCAGAGGCTTTTCCTCCCATTATATCATGTACTCAATCAAGATAAAAGTGTACAAGTATAATACAATAATTTAACATATATGGTATCTGAAGAAAGCGAAGAAAGTTTAAGATTTAAGTTGCATCACTAATATTGTCAAAATTAAGTTTAAATGTAGCCGCATAAACGCCTAAGTGACGAAATGAAGTTTAAGTGTTTCAAATTCTGTTGTCTTTGTTGTTATATATTTAATTAATAGGGACTTGAAAATTAAGAAGATCCTATATTTAAACCCAAAGGACATTATTATTTAGAAAGAGTGGTATCTATGCTGAATAATTGTTGGAATGAACTACCACACTCTAGAGTGTTGTTTCACTTCAAATTTCACATCTTTTTTTAAATACAATTGATAATAGGATTGCTATATCCTTATCTGTTATCCCCAAAATTCAGGCTATTACTCTTTGATAATGTCATCCCTCAAGCCTTCTTGTGTTTTCTCTATTTCATATATCTTTTTAGACTTTAATACATAGAACATGAAGGAATCATAAAATCACTACTTACTAGCTACTATTGGAGAGTTCGACAATGGATATGATCATATTATAGTTATCTTCATATGTTTCTAACAAAGAAGCCGAAAAATAGATGAGATAGGATTTCTTACAGAGGAATGTGGTGGAGATATATTTGAGAGAGCAGAGGAATTGAGTGAAACTAAAGAAGAAAGAGAAGCACTAAAATAGTATAGTGAGCTCTGAAATCCTCGATCATAAAAGTATCGGTAACTTATTGACTTTTCAGTATCCTCTATCTAAATAGGATAGATGCACAAAAAGGTCAATGTATTGAACTTATATCGTATATTCAATCAAGATAAGAATGCACAAGTGTAATACTAAATGATATAGCAGGATATGGTATAGAAAATATAAGATTTAAGTTGCATCCTAATATTATTGTCAAATTTGTTCGAACTTCTATATATCAACCTTTTACCTATTCTCCTGCTACTTGCTAGTGCAGCAATACTTATTTGCATATGGCTGAATGAAAATTTATGTTATCTCATTTCTGCAATTTTTTTTTGAAAAGATGCACAAGGAAAGATACACAATTTGAAAAAACTTTTCTCATGGAACCAATACTTATTTGCATTTATATTTTGTGCATAATCAGAAATACTATTGAAAGTAGTAGATGTGGGAAAAGTATCAATTTGTCTATTACTCTTGATGAATGCATAGGGAAATTTATTTCCTTAGAATTGTGGTTGGTGTGAAAGAAGGGGTTATGGTATCTCATCCTAAATCACTATTCTTATAAGATGACTTCACATTTTTTGGGTGTTAAATATGCAGGTGCTTCAACAAAAATATGCTAAACACGCATGCCATTGGCATATGTTGATTTTTTTTTGCATTTTTTGTCACAATCATTATTTCACCAACTAAATCCTAGATCATCAAAGTATTTGCAACTTAATCCTCTTTCTAAATAATATAGATGCACAAAAGTGGTCAATGGATTGAACTTATATGCAATGATGTCCACTACCATTTTATTTTAATTTGTGGAAGCAAGTAACATGTCTAATTTTTTGGCTTATTGTGTTATCTTTAACCTCACTTGATGGTGTATAATTATTATGTTTATTGCTTATTCAAGCCTGGAGCTGGGTAATAAGGTTGCTCGTGCAGTTACAAAAATCTTCAAGGAAAAGCTGGATCACGAAGGACATAATTGGAAGTCCGTTATACTGCAGATAAATGACTTCTAGTTTGGGAGGAGTTTAAGCGTAAAGTTATACTAATTATCATTTCACTAATGAATTTTTGTGCAATTAAAATTTATGTTGTATTAATATCATGTATTATTTTTTCTTTTTTGTTCTTTAAAAAGAAACGATTCCTATGGGATACTACAATTGAAGGTACCATAAAGGATAGTGTTTATGAGTAACAGCAATTTGATGTTAAGGGTAGTGTTATCAGAAGCAAGAGCCTCTGAGAGGAAGCGCAAACGTACACCGTATCTACTTGGGAAAGCTGGTCTCATTGGGAGACAGAGGAGTTTAAATCCAAGTCTGTACAATGTTCAAAATCGACAAGGAGAAAGGTATGAAGCGATTTGCCCTCATGCCATACGTGAGGCTCCAGAAATCACTACGAACATGCAAGACAACCGGTATGCTAATTTTATCTCAGCCAAGTTATAATTTCTTCAAAGTTAGCCCTTTATATCAAATATGGTAAATTTGATTTCAATTTTATGCCAAAGAATCAGGAAGATTCACCTCATCCACATGAGCTTCTAAGAAAGACACATCTCAAGTCTAATAATGAGTTCGTGGGCTAGAAGTCTGAGAGCACATATGTAAGTGATGTAAGCATTGTTAATTATATTCTTATACTTGTGTTTAGTTTTTGCTTATATCATCTCTCACGTTTACTCCAGATCCATCAAGAAACTACAAAAAATAAAAATGAAATGTATGATAATAAATTCTATATATCTAAAAGGGACTTTAGGGTAAACTATATTTTGATGAATTATCAACTCAATCACTATGAACTTTCAAAAGCAAGTAAGGAACACTTAAATCTAGACATGAACCCAACACACCAACCATTGCCGCTTTATCAGGCATAAATATCTCTTGTTTCACAAAAGTAAAAGCTCTAGTGTCTTCTTTTCAAGTATACTCCTTTAATGAAATCATGCAATTCTTATCCATAATAAAATATCAAAAGTATCAAAAATTACCTTAGCTAGTTATGTGCCGTGATTTAACAAAACTTTCGATGCTTAAAACTAAGAAATTATGCACATTCCGGGTATGTTTATATAGGTATGATGCGTTTTGTGCTTAATGTTGCAAGAAAACAGGTTCGAAAGTGAATTGGTCGAATTAATTCTGAAAACAACTGAAAGGTTGACTGCCAGACATCTCACAAGTCGTTGGCAGGAGGCACGACTCATTGCCAAAGGCTTGGGCAAAAGCTTGAAGTTTGCAAAGGAGAAGAGACAAAGGTACCTGAAAAGCTGATGGAACATTCGTTATACTTGTTAATGAGCCGTGAGGTCAACCGTAAGGCTGAGAAAGGAAATCTTAACAGTTGCCCAGTGTATTTGACGAGCAGAGACATGACGAGCCGTCACATGAAGGAACGACTCGCTGGAAGATCACCGACCAACCATAAGGTGCACCTATCCTGGAGAAATAAGACATGAGGGATCTAACGACTCATGCTTAGGCACGACGAGCCTAGGTGACCCGCTGCCACAACTAGGTTCGCTTCAGGACGACTGTTTTAAGTGCAAGGCACCTACTGTCAGAGTGCCAAATGAACGTCACCGTTCCATGCCACCGACTCTGGTTTCCAGTTTTAATTAGAAAAGAATTTCGAAACTATAAATACACACATGTTTATTTTTGGATAGGATTTTTCCATGTTTATAGAGTAATTGAGACAGCTGATTTATTTAGTTTTCAACTAGAATTTTGGAATTGATCTATAATTGTTCTTGGAGTCAAGAAACAAAAGCCACACTAGAGTTTATTCATCTATTTTGAGTTTCTTATCCAATCTACGTGATTTTTCTTCTACCGTGATTTATGTTGCGATTATGATTTATTCAACATTTGCAGATTATGATAATACAAGTATGAGGAGCTAAACCTATAAATCTGTGGGGTTTGTGGGAAACCAAGATGAATTAACACACATAGGTAAAAACACTTAGTGATTCTTGAACGGGTTTATGCATGTATTATTTTTTCCTTCGTTTTTGATGATCTCGACGGTTGCAAATGTTACGACTTGCCTTATTCTTACTTTTTACCGGACCAAGAGGTAATGAATGGGAAAAGGTATTAAATAACGAAACATTTGAGACTATCAACCCTCATCTAATAGTTGAACTTTTCCAGGGATAGCTAATCTGACATTAAGGGTAAGGGCCAATTAAAGTACACTGTGATACGGACCAAGCTGCTTGGTGATAATCATCTAGATAGGGACCAACAATTTAGGTGAACCCAACTTACCAATATTGCATGTTAAACACCGGAATAGATCACAGTGTATAAGCTTTGTGGTTATGAAATCTTTGGGAACACAATTCTAGTCAAGTCGTTAATTGAATACAAACCGAGTTTGATTTCAATATTTAGTAATTTTACTTTTGTTTATTATTCTATATTTTCCTTTGGTAATAAGTAACTCGATAGTAATAGTTATTCACACTAACTTAAGTTCTTACCATATTCCCAGTGGGATCAACCTCAACCTTTGTTGGGTTCTATATTTGACAATCGACCGCTTATATCTCACTGTTAGTGTAATTTAAGGATATCAAATTTTGGGTGCCATTATCGGGGAATACGCAAGCCAAGGCTTTTGTTAATTTTGTTAACTTTAATATTGGTTCTTATTTATTTTTTATTTTTCTTTTTCTTGTTTTGGTTGTTTAACAGGTCTTAGGATTGTGCATGCCCGATACTAGAAGCCAAGGAAAATCCCTGGTTGCAATTGGATCACGATCTTGAGCTAACGTTAAGAAACATGAGAAGAAATGGTCAACATCCAAGAGTAGGAAACCGTGGACCAAGCCACAACAAGAATGTTGGATGAAGAGAAAGCTCAGGCTAGAGATCGAGCGCTGCAGTTGGGTTATAACGTCTAGGCCGCGTAACCAGAACGAGCTAGATGACACAGAGGTCCTGGAACATCAGCGACACCGATATTTGATGGGAAAGAGTCTCTTGACGAATTTTGAGCAGTTAAGTGACTTCGCGCCGTGCCGCGACATTAAATCAAGTGCTTTAGCATAATCGATGAGGTGTTTTGGTGAAGTCTAAGTAGCCAAAACACCCACGTCGTGCTGCGACATTAACTCAAGCGCTTCTTGGGAGGCAACCCAAGTTGAAATGTAAGAAATAAGTAGTGTTCACGTTTGTTGATGGGTGCAGGTGAAACAAGATGAAAATCTTGAAGTTGGAAACTGCGCAACTGAACTTCGGGTCCAGTGTAAAGTCAGCAATGAGCGTTGTAAGACCTTATGAATCGTTCAAGCAATCCCGTGAAGAGAACTGCAGAAAACAAGGAGCAACAGGTTAATTTAACGATTCGTGTCTTCAAGAAACGAATCGTCCTGTCCCCGCCGTGTACACTAGATCAAATTTGAATTAAAAGGAAATGGGTGATAATGGCTCACTCAACGAACCGTTGGGAGACCAAACGAGTTGTTAAGTAGCCCGTCTTGAAGCTACACAAACCCAAGGACCACGACTCAGGCCACGACTCGTTGTTATCTCACGAGTCGTTACTTGAGTCGTAGGTCCAAGGTAATCTTAATAAACTCCAGTCACGACATAAAGGCTCAATGAGTCGCTTAAGCACTTAACGACTCGTCATGCTCAGGCATTTCAAAATCTATCAAACATTCAACCGACCCAGACTGGAATTAGGGTAGTTTCTTTTAAGAACCCATAAAACCCGATTTATTTTTCTCCAAACTCTCCCATTAAACTTAAAGTAAACACACACACAATCTCAAATTTCTCTTCTCTTCTTCTTATTCTTCACTCAACCCCATCGAAAAAACCATCGAAATCACCTTCGAAATTGCACGCCCAGTCACTCAAGTACACATATAATTGCACTCCATCTCCGATCAAGCACACAGAGTAATCTTCCCCATTAAATTTTGAATATTGTTGCATTTAAACAAGAATTTCTAAGACCCATGCTATGAATGAAAGGGAATTTGCTTTGGATAAATTTGTGCTATGTATATCTACTATGCCCTTGATGAAAATAAAGTCCCTAGGAAGATTTAAACAAAGATTTCGATCGTATTTCACTTGGGTTGATTTTAGATTGTAAGCTCTTTGTGTTTGTGGAATTGAAATTTAGGAATAAGATGAAGTTGAATCATGTGAATTGAAATTCTTGAGCACAAGCTACATCACGATTCGTTGCTCTTGGCAATGACTTGGGATCAGTCGGGCCAAGTACACCGACCAACATGAAGTCCAGCTTTGGGGTGATGAGCGACGCCACGAGTCACGCTGGCACGACCCGCTTAGTCACCTGTCAGGATCCAACGGGCACCAACTCAAAAATGTTTTCTGTTTCATCTCATTCTGCACACTAACATTGTTTCATAGAAATGGTTCTCTGAGGTACACCAAAGAAGGGTCCAACCAAGAAGCGGCACCTGAGTACGCTAACCTTTCATACTTAGATCGTATGATGATCCATCATCCTCTGAAGAGTCATGGCTCTGAGGAGGAATATGAAGGTATCAGAGGAGCAGCTAGTGAGGAGGACAAATCAGGCTAGGCTCAAAACTTCAAATCCGATAGCCCTAGTTAGATACTCCCACTCCACTTGCAAGAGATCCGCCTAGCTGCACTAATGAAAATGCTCTAGACCAGAGCCTGTTCTGTCTCCGAGGCTCCCACGGCTAGGCAGAAACACAGAGAGAGTTGATGAATCACTTCTAGTGAGGGACTCTCATAATGAGCTGACGAAGACTCGACACATCAAATGAACAATCGAGAAATGTGCTGGAGATGGTGTGTGTCCATGGCATGCGGGCTATATACAATCGAGATATTTCTACTAATGAAAAAGGCAATCCAGAGAGGAGCATATATGAGGAGCCAAGGATGGTAACTACAAGGCTTAAAGATCTTCCAGAACTATAGGCCATTTTTGATAAATACAAGTTTGGGTGGTTGACCGAGCCATCAGGTAGCTACACCGTGTTTATTCCGAGAGTTTTATGCAGCAGCAGCAACTACGCTGTTGCTGGAATAGAGGTTAGGATTGGAAGAAGAGGTCAAAATTAAATTAGGTGTTGGTGCGTGAGACTCCAGTCGACATTTTCTGAGCGGACAATCTCCAAGATGTTGTATGGGCTGGATTAATGCTCTGATAAACACGCTGTGTACAGAATTTGATCAATAAAGTTATCTGGAAATGAAGAAAGTCAAAACCAAGAAGTTGAATAGCTAGGAGCGATCCAAAGAGTACACTTGGTTGTCTCGGATTATTCATGAGAGGTCCACTAGTAGAATGGCTGCATGGTACAGAGTCACAGACAAAGAAGGCCACATTGAATTTTTAGGCGAAATTTTGGTGGTCACTGGTGTGGCACAGGCTGGTACCAACCAAGCAATGACAACATCCTTTCACCGACAGAGTAGATTTGCAGCAAGCATAATGGGAGGGGTATGCCATCAACTTCCCGCGATACATTTGCTGAGGAGATTCGAGAGTGGGTAATCAATGATGGTACTACCATTCTGTTTCCTGTTTGATTGATAGACTCTGTCAGGAGTCAAAGGTGCCGGTACTAACATCGTTGGACCGAGAGTAGTGGAGTTTAGAAAATGTCGATATGGGTGGTTGATTTGAGATGATACAAAAACCAGATTGAAGAAAGGACTAAGATCAGCATCTGCAGAAGCGATACGATTGGCAGACGGCAGCGGATGCAGACTGATGGCAATAGATCGCTGAGTTTTTAGCAGCGTTTATGGAGGGTAGAGAGAATGTAGCCAGCTCCGAGGCTGCATGCAAATGATACCACCACACCGCTAATGTTCCCAGTCTTCATCTACTGCAGCAGCCTCGAGACTACCAGTTGCGCCTCCACGAGACACCACAGCCAGCCTAGTCATGATTTCAAGTAGGAGTTTTTGTTTGATATCGCTAGGCGGCTAGCTAAGTCCGAGAAGCAAGAGCACACATAGCTCTGCTGTGTTAGAGTTCTTATGGAGCAGAAGTCGTGGGTAAGCCAAAGGAGTTGGAGACACTATCCACTTCAGTGCATGGCCACCCTGATGTTTGGAGAGGAGAATGGATGAGTGCCTTGCACATGTGCCAGGACGCCAGAGTTATCTAGATGGTACTTAGAGCTGGGAGCGGTACGATTTAAGGTGCGGACTTGGTCGCACGATAGGTAGTCATGAAGCATCTACCCAAGATTTTATGATAGAGGATAAGAGCGCCGAAGAAGAATTGCCACCGATTTTCAACTTTATCATAGAGAGCCGGTGGCACATGATAAGGGGAAGAGGCCTCGTGAGAGTGCAAGTGTTGATGATGATTCTTCTTTGACCGCCAGCAAAAATGGGAGCAGAGTGAGATCTGGAGAGAGCGCCGCATGAACGAGGAGAGGAGGTCGACAAAGTCGAGATTGAGGCAGCGGGTAGAGTTCGTGGAGAAGGCACGAGCCTGTTGGATCTGAGAATTCATTGGCTCAAGCCGGTAATATTGAGATTGACATTGGAGGCATATCTACACCCTCCACCGACAGGTAGTTGACACCTAGGTCGCACAAGTATGTTCCCTATTTCCTTAGTTTTTATCATATATATATGTCGAGGACGACGGCCAGCTTTCTGCCGGGGATGGGGAGGGATACATGTGTATTCTTTTTGCTGAACATAACTCGAGGATTTTTGTTGCCGGGATATCTTTTCCCTCGGGTGTTCCACATCTAGTGTGTGAATCGCATGTAGGATCTTATTTTTATGTTTTTTGTGTCAGTTGGAAGAAAGTAGGAACAATGAAAGCAATAAGAGCTGTAAAATTGTTGAAAATCACCATTTTTGATAATTTGATATACCTCCGAAAATTTGTGTATATGTGTATGTGAAAGTTGACAAGTCATGAACTTTGTGAATCTTTGATGGCATTCAAACTGCGGAACTTGTTTATCATTGTATGGTTGTGCCTGAAAGCAATAGTAGAAGTGATGATGCTGACCTCGTGCTATGTGCGAGTGAGATTTAATAGCGAATTCGGTTGTGTGTAGCCAAACTAGAACTTTCTCGGCCGTACCGAGATAGAGGATAGAGTTCAGAAAGGATCAGGCCTGATTTGTGATTCCACTTTTAGCCTAAAGACCTACCAAAAGAGAATAAAAATCCCTATCCAAATGTTTGAGCTTAAGTTGACCTTTCTTTTGTTTACACCAATTCACTCAACCGATTTTATTATGAATGAACCTGTTTTGGCCCTGGTCCCTCCTTGACATTGTGAACTCAACTCAGGAAAATCACCTAAGTTAAGGGTGGCTATTATAGGGTGGGATAAGAAGAGTCGGGTGAAAGAAAATTGCGTAATGAAAAAGGAAAAGAGCGGGTGCGGTATGCATAATGAAAATAAAAATAAAAATTATTGTCAAAAGCAAGAAAGAAAAGAAAATAATGTGTAACATCAATGAGTGTTTGAATGAGTAAACTGATCCGTAGTTGCAAAAGAAAAGGAAAAGAAGTATTTAAAGAAAAAAAGGGAGAAAATAGAAATAAAGGTGAAAAGTGGAGTCAAGCAGTGTGTACGCCGAGGGTTGAACTACTAATTCCATATGTACCATACCGGAACCCGAGACTACGTTACAAGCCTAGAAAGTCCTATCGTAATCCTAGCTACTTGTTCGAAAATCGAGGAATTGAAAGTACAGTAAGCCTCTGGTATTGTATGCACACAGTTCAAATTCTTTGTGAGAGCGAGTGATCTTACCTAGTCCCAAAAGAAATATATAGAGTTAATCAAATACACATTTGTGAGTGTGGGACTTCTTTGAGGTGAGAGAATTTGGTCAACAAAATCATCTGCAAATTTTCTGGGGCAGTGTTGTAGATTTATGTTCGTGGTTGCAGGTGACAATATTTTTCCATGTTTTGATTTCTTCGTTATGGTTGGAAAAATTTTCCAACATAATGACTGAGTTGGGATACGATGAGGAGGGGTTAGAAAATTCAATTTGATGTAAATGTGACTGTTGTAAGTTTCCTAGAGTTCTTTCACTGAAGCATCGAAGAACAGTTTTGTTTTGTTTTATTTTGTTTTTTCCCGAGGACATGCAAAAGTTCTAAGTTTAGGGTGTTGATGTTCCAAGATTTTATGGAACTTTTGACGCTTAAAACTAAGATATTAATATGGCCATTCCGGGTATGTTTATATAGGTATACGTTTTGTGCTTAATGTTGTGCAGGAAAACGGGATCAGTTGTGAATTGGTCAAATTAATGCTGAAAACAACTGAAAGGTGAATGTCAGGCACTTCACGAGTCGCTAGGGAGGCACGACTCATTGTTAAAGGTGTGGGCAAAAAGCCGGTTTGGAAAAAGAAGAGATAGTGTACTTGACAGAGTTGATGGAATGACTCGTTACACTTGGTAACGAGTCGCGAGAGCAATCGTGAAGGTTGAGAAGGGAAATATTAACATAGTGTCCGTAGTTGATGACAGAGCATGACGAGTCATCCCATAAAGGAATGACTTATTAGCATATCACCATCAGACCAAACATAAGGTGCACTAGACTTTTAGAGGAATGAGACCACGAGGGACCTAATGACTCGTGCTTAGGCGCGACGAGTCATTAGCACCTGCTGCCACACCGTTCATTACCAGGGCAATCATTTAAGCAAGGCAACGTAATCAGCAATAAAATGAATCGTCACCAAGCCCTTGCCACTGCGTCCTGGTTTCCAGTTTTAATTAGGAAAAGGACTTTCTTGAACTATAAATACACAGTTTAGGTTTATTTTTGGAGAGGATTTTTCTGACAGTTATAGAGTAATTGAGAGAGCCGATTTATTTAGTTTTCTACTAGAATTTTAGTATTGATCAATTTTTATTGAGTCAAGAAACAAAAGAAACATTGGAGTTTATTCATCTATTGTGGAGTTATTTATTCAATCTACGGGATTTTTCTTTCTTACCTATAATTTGTAATTTGCGATTATGATTTATTCAATATCTTTGTGATTGCGATAATACAAGTATGAATAGCTAAACCCATAAACTAGGTTTGGAACCAATATGAATTCAACACATAGGTAAACAATTAGTGATTCTTGAATGGGTTTTATGCATGTATTGTTTTTCCCTTCGTTTTGATTGATTCTTGACGGTTGCAAACGTTAGACTTGCCTTATTCTTACTTACCAGACCAAGGAGGTAATGAATGGGAAAAGAGATTAAAAACTGAGATTTCCAGTTATCAACCCTAATCTAATAGCTTGAACTTTTCCAGGATTGCTAATCTGATATTAAAGGGTAAGGACAATTAAAGTACAATCTATAGGGACCAAGTTGCGTGGTGATAATCATCTAGATAGGGACCAACCATTTAGGTGAAATTCAAACCTAAATTACTAATATTGCATGTTAAACACCGGAATAGATCACCAGTGTATAAGCTTTGTGGTTATGAAATCTTGGGGAGCACAACTTAGCTGTCGTTAATTGAATACAACCGAGTTTGATTTCAACATTTAGTACTTTTGCTTTGTTTATTATTCTATATTTTCCCCCTTTGGAAATAAGTAACTAATAGTAATAGTTATTTAATTAACCTAAATTCTTACCATATTTCCTGGGATTGACCTCAACCTTTACTGTTGGGCTCCTATATTTGACAATTCCACCGCTTATATCTCAATTGCGACATGTAATTTGGGCGACATCAGTTACTTTTTGGGATATTGTAGGAATTCAATTACTTTTGAAGCCAGACAAAATAGAACTTAATCCTCCTTTCTTCCTCACAGGCACAACACCAACGCACCAGCATCTTATTACTTCTTTTTTTTTCATTCTCTTTGCCCCAACAAATTTCCTTACACACCCCAACACTAATTTTTTTAATTTTTTTAATTTTTTTAATTTTTTTAATTTTTTTAATTTTTTTAATTTTTTTAATTTTTTTAATTTTTTTATCTTGCCGCCACTTGTAGTGCTAGAATTAATAAATCAATGAACTGATGGACAAAGACAACCATATGGTTCTAAATCACTAAGTTTAACTGTTGAGTTAATCTACTCAAACAAACTTCATTTGGTATTAAGTCTCACCATGCCCAATCATAACCTTTGAGTCTACTGCCATGACCCGAGTCTATACCCTCGGACGAGACACGGTACTTGGAGTCACAAGTAACCCCAAGTCAACCCATGGTCTATCATAACAATGGTAATCTGAGTAAAAATATGCGGAAGCTTAGAAATAATAATTATTTGAATAACTGAGTTGACAGGAGTCAATACATCCAAAGAAAGCAAACAATACCGATAATCTAAATCTATGTTTGAAAGCTATCTATAGCTGATGAGTTGCTAGAAAACCCTTACTAACTCTAAAATCTAACTGGAAGAAAGAATAACAAAAATAAAATATCATCCTTGGAAGATAAGGACTCACCTCTACTGCTTCTGATATCACTTGGAGAAAGTCTTCTAATGGTGCTGACTGAGAGCCTCAAGGCCTTATGATAATACGATACATCATAGAAGGTATGCATCAGTACTTTGGAATGTACTGAGTAAGGGAGAAATATAACATAAAGAATAAATAACTGAACTGAAATGATATGCAATGACCAACCGAAATAATCGGAACCGAGCAAACTGAAATATAACCGAAATGGTCAAATGACCCTGCTCCACAATCATAGACATGTCCTCGAATAAGGAGATACTGATCTAAGCTCACTATACTGAACTGAACTGAATTGAGTAAACTGAAACTGTTTTGAGTTAAGCTAAACTGAAACTGTATCGACTCAGTGGGAGAGGCTATAATCGACATATAACCACGTGAGCTGGACGTGGAGTCCAATGTATACACCTCATCGGTAGGGACCCAACATACCTTGCCAAGGTATAAAGGAATGAACTGGGTGATCACAGTTCTGGGGCCATAGGGCCAATAAAATAACCTATGGTGGCAACGTTGTTCCGGGGAACTCCGGGGTGCGGTTGAACCTCGTCCGCTCTGCTAAGTCCTACTCCCACTAGATAGTCCAAGATTGACTACTAAGCTGATAGCCTGAACCGGGGTCCAAGACTAAGCCAGGAATACCTATCTGAAGTATCCTGAGAGACTTATCGCACCGTATTCTATAACTGTTGTTCTAAGATCGCCGTGAATTTATCCGGGAAGCATCATAACCATCTAAAGAATAACTAAAATCTGATATCCGAGTCTATTAACTGATAACTGGGAGGCACCACTAACACCTCAAGAAAAGACCGTAGTCAAATTGATAAGTTACATTTTTGAATAATACTCGCATATTTGTCGTTCGACTAAAGCTGGACTAGCATGCAATCACGAGATCTCCAACTAGTTTTAACAAGGCATCCTAACATCGATAGAATCAAGCAAATGTGAACTAGTCCAATATGCAAGATTCTAATTTACTGAACTGAGAAGCTAGAGCTAAATCATTATTCAAGTTTCTAGTTCCATAAAATTTCTAGGAATTAGGAAAATATAGCAGCTAATATCATGAATAATATCCCACTAGAAATTTATAGAATTTTGTCTCGAAAACCTTCTATGATTTTTGAAACTACAGGGCTATAACTGATAGAAAATTTAGAGAGGGTTTTGGGGACAAGGAAGAACAATTGTTGAATTCCCATATACCGTGAAGACATTCTAAATTTAGAGAGGGTTTTGGGGACACAATGGAAGAACAATTCTTGTTGAATTCCCAAATACCTGGTGAAGAAATTCTGGGGAAATTCCTTTGGAGAATCTGAGAAGAAACCGACTACTCCTAGCTCTTGCCTATGTTTCTGAGAGAAGTTTCATGAACTGAAATTTTTTGAGGGATGAGAGGTGAAATAATCATCGACACTCCTTTAAGTCCTTTACACAACCCAAAATGACGTAGTTTAGGATTAAAAGGTGGGAAATTATAGAAATATCCCTAGGGAAAATCTAGAGAAACCACGATTCTCGAATCTTCGAGAAGTTAAACCAGACCTTGAAAGAAAATCAAGAAACCAGAAATGCCCGTAATGACTAAGACAATGAGTCGTGTCAACTCTAACGACCATGTTGCAGTCGCTTCTGCCTGTCCTTTCGAGAACCAATGGTGGAATGATCCACAAAGAAACAACGATTATCCTGTCACCAAGCCAATCCCCTTCAGAAATCCTCTTCCAAGACCCTACAACTCAACCAATGAGTCATCGTACGAGTCATGACCTGCCAAGGAGTCATTGGTTGGGAGTCCTAGAAACCTCTTTAGTGAAAACGAAAGTGGTAACAACGACCTGCTGTGTCACACAACAAGTCATGTGACCACCTGCCGTTTCTTAAGTTTAGTGATTTTATTAGTTTCTCAGTGGAGGTAACAACTTGACACAACAACCCGTTGGGTCTGCCAATGAGTCGCTATGCTGCCCGTTGTCGGGCTCCTAAATTCTCATCCAGATTACTGGGATGAACCAACGATCTGTTGGTTCATCCAATGAGTTGTGGTCCCTCTCGTTGTCAGTTCTAGTGAGCCCAGAACCAGCCTCAGGGAGCTATGGGTCACTCAACGAGTCATTGGTTTAAATCCATAACTTCGTTAGGGACTCAGCTGTTGGTCTTGAGGCCTAGGTCAGGCTCACCTAACTGACAACGAGAGGGACCATGACTCGTTGGATGAACCAACAGGTCATTGGTTCCTCCTGTGGTCACTGATGAGAATTTTGGGAGGCCTAACAATGGGCAACACAATGAATCATTGGCAGACCCAATGGGTCATATCCACTACAGTAAACTATTAAATCCTTGACTTGACATGACACCGGTCACAATAACTCGTTGTGTGATAGAACAGGTCGTTGCTCTTATCTGCTTTCATTGAAGGAGGTTTCTGGGACTATCAACCAACAATGCCACCACGTGTCATTGAATCACACGCACTCAATTGGTTGAGTCGTGGGGTCCTCAAAGAGGGATTTCTATGCTGGTGACTAACTAGTGACAAAGACGATCATTGCTTCACAAATGAGTCAGCTCCCATGTCCTATTGGTTCTCGAAGGACCAAGGCAGGGCTAAACCACGACCGAAATGAACAATGAATTGTTGAGCTAACTACAACTTCTGTTGTTGTCTTGGTTATTCTGAGGCAATTTTTCTGGCTTTTATGGATTTTCTTGCAAGGTCCGAGTTTTGTCTAGGAAAGTTCTTGGGGTGTTACAAAATATTCCCTTGGGATTATTCATCCTCAATGAAGGATAAATCACTGGAAAACTAAGGGAGAGAGCCATTCTGGTGACTGAGGCTATGAACTGATTTCTGAATATAATCAACTCCGAACTTAATTAACCAGGTTGAACAGAGCTGATTCAAATGGAATGCACATTGAAAACTGAATAAAGCTGGCTTGGTGTGCATGGAACCGGCCTGAGTATTGAAGAGGATTTAGCACCTGATGCTGGAAACAGGACCTAGAAAGGAATAAATGCAGATGGTATATCGCCATCATGTTCATGCTTTTGCCTCCCATGCAAGCTCCCTCAACTAGCTGGTTCCTCCACAAGACTTTCATCGAAGCTGACTTCCTGTTTCTAAGCTTACTTAACTCGATCATTGATCCTAACCGGGACCCTTCGTAAGAGACTATCTTTCACTCCACGCTGTCTAGTGGCACAACTGAAGTTGAATCATCGATGCACTTCTTCAATAGTGACACATGGATGACCGGGTGCATAGATGCTAACTATGGAGCTAACTCTAACTCATATGCCACACTGCCAATTTGCCTCAAAATTTTGTAGGGTCCCACATATCTTGGACTGAGTTTTCCTTTATTCCAAAACCCCATCACCCCTTCACAGGTGAAATTTTCAGATAAACCCAACTACTCTGCATTGAATATTCCAACTCTCTTCCTCACATCAGCATAGGATTTCACCAATGGTACGTTTTCAACCTCTCAATGCACCTTCCCGCATAGCTTCATAAACTGAGTCTGGTCCTATTGTGTAGCTTCACCAACCCCAAAACCACCCTATAGGAGGACTCACACCCCTACCATATAACGCTTAAACGGGGCCAACTGGATATTAGAGTGGTAGTTATTGTTGTACGCGAACTCGATGAGAGGTAGTGACTGTATTCCAACTGCCTTGAATAAATCAATCACACAGCCACACATATCCTCCAAGGTCTGATACTGCTCAGCTTGTCCGTCTATGTGTGGGTAAAAAGCTGCGCTGAGCTAACTTGGGTACCGAGTCCTTTCTGAAATGACTTCCAAAAATGAAAGGTGAACTGGGTACCTCTATCTCGTCGAGCCAATGGATATGGGCACCCCATGCACCGACTAACTCTCGATATATAGCCTAGCATAACTTCAGCCGAGTCTATAGTTTTAACTGGGAGGAAATGTGCTGACTTGGTCATCCGGTCCACTATCACCTAGATTAAGTCATGCTGCGGACAAGTATGAGGTAGGTCTCTATACAAAGTCCATATTTACTTCTTCCCACTTTCATGTGGGTATGCCGATATCCTAATGCCTCATACCCTGGTCCCATGCTGTCCCACCCAAGATTGAAGTTTAGGCACTTAGCCACAAATTTTGGTATGTCTCTTTCATGTCGTTCCACTAGTAAATATCCAGTAGATCACAATACATCTAGTGGAACTCGGGTGTGATGAATATCTTGGTCCCAGGCTTTATCTAGTATCTCGCTGTCTCAAGTCACCTACATTTGAGCCACATAGTCTACCCTGGTAATGGAGTACTCCATCTCCCTTTGGAGAAAGCCTCTACTTCTTTTCCTGAGAACTGCTTCCTTTAGCTTAAGTAGTATGGGATCTTCATCCCGCCTTGACTTAACTTCCAACGACTAATGAGGAATCTCGATCCACTCGCACTACTACTCTGCTCCCTCGCTGAATCAACCAACTGCACTCCCAACCAAGCTAAACTGTGTATATCCTTGCCAAAGGTTTCTTTCTCTTCAAATACAGCCATGCTCCCATAGACATCCTACTTAAGGCATTAGCCACCACATTGGCTTTGCCTCAGTGGTACAACACACTCATGTCGTAATCCTTCAATAGCTACAACTACCTTCTTTGATGAAAATTTAAATCTTTCTGACTGAACACATACTGAAGGCTATCACCTTACCGCACTGCATTAGAATTCAACCGAGTCCATCCTAAAAGCATCACAATACACTACGAACCCATTAGTTCCTTCGTAAGGTTAACACTGGAGCGATAGTGAGACGAGTCTTCAACTCCTGGAAACTCTTCTCACATGCATCTGACCACTGAAATTTCACCTTTTTCTGAGTCAACCTAGTCAGAGGAGATGCAATAGAGGAGAATCCTTCCACAAAACAACGATAATAACCGGCTAGACCCAAGAAATTCCTGATTTTGGTTGGGGAGGTAGGTCTTGGCCAGTCTTTCACTGCTGCTATCTTTTGAGGATCTACCTGAATATCTTCACCCAAGAACACATGACCAAGGAAAGTCACAGACTTCAAATAGAATTCACATTTGCTGAACTTAGCGAACAATTGGCGGTCTCCGAGCGTCTGTAACACTATCCTTAGATGGTTAACATGTTCTTCCTCACTTCTGGAGTATACCAGAATGTAATCAATGAACACAATGACTAACATGTCTAGATACGGCCAGAAGAACATGGTCACAGCCCAGGGACGAACTGATTCGAAACAGAACATCGGTATTGTTATACATAAATGTAGAATACATACATACGTCTAAATCTTAATACAAACTATGTTCGAAAAGCCTCTTATACTGATGAGTTGTTGGGACAAGACCCCAACTAACTCACTATAGTCTAAAAACTGAAAAGACAAAATACAACTGATAAGAAGGGCCCTCGCAAAATGAGGACTCACCAACTGAGACTGAGAAGTGCTAACTTCGGAAGTCTAACTAGCGGTAGGACAGAGTCTGGATATCAGAGCCTGTATCAAGAAATGATATAGCAAAGAGTATGTGGTCAGTATGTGGAATTTACTGAGTATGCAAGGTAAGTAAAACTGCTAAGTAAGTAAAATCATAAATCATGCATATAATAAACATAATCAAGGTAAGATTCTAAGAGTAGGGTTTGCATGCTATTTTTTGAAATCATGATCTGAACATCATAACTGAATCAAATGACCCAAAGTTGAAAACTGATAATCATAAATAAAATAGTACATTGGGTCAAACCTGCTGAAAGCAAAATATCATGACTGATGTACATGCATAACTGAGATCATGAGGAACAATGAGAGACTCGTCATATAACTAACATTACCATGATAGAGATTATGTGGTCCCGACTATCACACTCAAGTGGGCAGAGTCGTCCAAAGCTCTGTCAGGGCTAAGGACGCTACCATGATATCGATATCAAGTTGAAGGCCCCTTGGGAGCAGGGGAAGCTCACGAGGGAGGTACCAAATAATCTGAACATGCCTACGTTGGCGCGTAGTTATAAGGCATAGGGTTGACTGAACCTTAGCCTACTCGGTGCTAGACACTACTTCCAAGAACATGCATATGCTCTCCATTATTTTTTAATGAAGCTGACCATTGTCTAGTGATGAAGCTGACTCATAACATACATACATAAATTTGAATCATAGCATGAGGAGCCTTGGCTCAAACCATACTACAAGCTGAATATAATTGGGAGTCTAAACTCCAAAACCATGTGGTAAGATATTTTATGAAATCATAAATTATGGGCTTGCCCAATACTTAACATGCCTGAAATCAACTTAATTCTCTTGAAAACTTGAACATAGACATGAGTAATTTGAAAACATGCCTTTCTCATATACATCTCATCATATTTGAACAGACATATCATAATCTCAACTTGCCGTGAACTTTCATGAATGGGCAATATAAATTGTAAAACTTGAAAATATAAATTTGTAACTGAAAACCTTGTAATACTTGCCCATGAATCATAATTCAACATTTTTAACATGCTTAGATCATACCCATGATAGAACTTAGAGAATTCACATATCTGGGTTAAAACCCCATAGATTCATCAGTAAGGATTTCATGAAATAGAGAGGGATTGGGCATGGGTGTGGACTATTGCACCTATTCATAGCCTTACATACCTGAAGGGATCTGATTTCACCACTTCCTTGATTGCCCAAAGAGAATTGAGGAAGAACTTTGAAGAACTAGACGTGATCACCTCTCAACCCTTCGAATCTTGCATGCATGAATTAGGATACGATTAGAATGATTTAACCCTTCTTAAAACACTTTATTCTAAGATTAAAAAGATGTAGTTTAGGCCGTAGGAACTTAAGAATTATGTAAAAGCCCTTATTAAATTCGCAGAAAAATACACACTGCCAGTCCCCACGAGGGATTGGACGACTCGTGATCACTAGTAATTACCTGCACTGCCACATTTCTTCTAGGGATCACCACGGGGGACACCATGACTCGTGGTGTACCCGACGAGTCGTGGTGATGAACCATCACCAACAGTGCCTGCTTTCTTTCTTCCTTCAACCATCTTTGACCATAGGTGACCTAACGGACTGTAAGGCTGACCAGGACTTATGGTCTCACCTGTGGTGACCCCAAACATGAAATCTCCAAACATAATCCAACCCCTCCTCATGAGTCACTTAATGAATCGTGGTGTTCCAGATGGGTCACTGGACGACTCGTCCTGTGACCCAGTGTAGAAAATCCTATTTTTTCCATTTTAACTCCCGGGTCTGATCTTAGGATTTTTGAGGTGTTACAATATCTCCCCCATTGGAAAATTCATCCTCAAATGTGGAAAAACATACTGAAAAGAATAGAAATGCAATCATCATACTCAAATACTGAACATGCCATGCTGATAACTGACGGAGTGACCGACTCCGATTTGAACTACATGACTGAACTGAATTCCTGAATAGCACATACACCCATTTACATGAAAAAAACCGAGGCTCATGAGCTAAACGTTAAATTGAATAGAGTATTAAGGAGGAAACTGATACCTTAAGCTTAAATTGAGCTGGAAAGGAACAGATGCGGGTATTTAGCCATCATATTTGCTTCGGCTTCCCACGAAGCTCCCTCAACATGCTGATTCCTCCATAAAACCTTGACTGAAGCTACTTCTTTGTTTCTTAGATTACGAACTTGATGATCCAGTATTTCCACCAGAACCTCCTCATAAATAAGGTTGTCCTTCACACCGACACTATCCACCGAAACAACTAGAGCTAGATCACCCAAACATTTCTTTAAGAGTGATACATGAAAAACTGGATGGACGAAAGCTAATTTTGAGGGCAACTCCAACTCATATGCAACCTTGCCAACCCGTCTCACAATCCGGTAGGGGCCAACATAACGGGGACTGAGTTTCCCTTTCTTTCTGAACCTCATCGCTCCCTTCATGGGAGATACCTTCAGAAACACCCAATCATCGACTTCAAACTCAAGCTCCCTCCTCCTCACATCCATATAGGACTTTTGGCAACTCTGAGCCATTTTCAACCTGTCCCTTATGAGCTGAACTTTCTCCAAGGCCTTATGGACTGAATCCGATTCTATCAAGGTTGCCTCACAGACCTCAAACCAACCAATGGTGACCTATACCTCCACCCATAGAGAGCCTCAAACGGAGCCATCTGAATGCTGGAATGGAAGATGTTGTCATATGCAAACTCAATGAGAGCCAAATAATCATCCCAACTACCCTTGAAATCAATCACACACGCTCTCAACATGTCCTCAAGAGTACAAATTGTCTTCTCCGCCTGACCATCCATTTGCGAGTGTAATGTTGTACTGAGCTTGACCTGAGTACCAAGTCCATTTTGAAACGATCTCTAAAACAGGGAGGTAAACTGAGTACCTCTATCTGATATGATGGACAAGGTCACTCCATGCAACTAAACTAACTCCTGAATGTACAACATAGCATAATCCTCCACTGAATCAGTAGTTTTGACCAGTAGGAAATGAGATACTTTGGTCATCCTGTCACAACAACCCAAATAGAGTCATATTGTTGACTATTGCGAGGCAACCTTGTGATGAAGTCCATATTGATCTCCTCCCACTTCCAAGTAGGAATACTGATGTCTTGAAGTAGACAACCTAGTCTGTGGTGCTCAACCTTCACTTTTTGACAATTCGGAAGCTTAACCACAAACTTCGCTATGTCCTTCTTCATGCCATTCCACCAATAGAATTCACGTAGGTCACGGTACATCTTGGTGGCACCTAGATGTATGGAGTATCTAGAACCATGAGCCTCATGCAACATACGATCTCTCAAATCATCAACATTCGAAACACACAAATGACCCTGATATCGAAGAACACTATCTCGCCCTTTGGAGAAGACCTCCGCCTTCTGATTCTGAACAACTTCCTTTAGTTTCACCAAAATAGAATCCTCCTCTTGCCTTGCTTTAACATTGGTCACCAGAGATGATTCTGACCCATTCTGCACAATAACTCCAACATCGATTGAGTTAACCAGATGAACTCCCAACTGTGCAAGACGATGCACATCCTTCACTAACTCCTTCTCCTCACATACATGGGACACACTCCCCATAGAAAGACTACAAAGAGCATCTACCACCACATTAGCCTTGCCCGGATGGTAAAGGACACTCATATCATAATACTTGAGTAACTCCAACCACCTAGTTTGACGTAGATTTAGATCATTCTGGATAAACACGTATTCTAGGATTCTTCGGTCCATAAGCACATCTACATGGACCTCGTACAAATAGTGCCTCTAAATCTTCAAGGAAAATACTACCGCCACCAATTCAAGATCATGAGTCGGATCTTTTCATGGACTTTCAGCTGCCTGGAAGCATAGGCTATAACTTTACCATGCTACATCAGTACAAAACTAAGGCCGATCCTCGAAGCATCACAATATACCACAAATCCTTCGGTACCCTAAGGTAGGGTCAACACAGGTGCTTAGGTGAGTCGAGTCTTCAACTCTTGAAAGATCTTCTTATAAGCCTCTAACTATTGGAACTTCACCTTATTCTGGGTCAACGTAGTCAACGGGGCTACAATGGATGAAAACCCCTCAACAAATCTCCGATAATAACCAGCTAAACCCAAGAAAATCCTGATATCTGAAGGACCGGTCTAGGCCAATTCTTCACCATTTTTATCTTTTGAGTGTCTACTTGTACACCCTCACTTGACACCACATGGCCCAAAAATGCCACCGAGTTCAACCAAAAACTCACATTTACTGAATTTAGCATATAACTGACGATCCTTCAAGGTCTGTAGCACCACACTCAAATGAGCGGCATGCTCCTCCTAGCTTCAAGAGTATATCAATATGTCATCTATGAACACAATCATAAATATGTCCAAATATGGGTTGAACACCCTGTTCATCAGATCCATAGAAGCTATAGGAGAATTCGTTAGTCCAAAAGAAATAACTACAAACTCATAGTGACCATACCAAGTCCTGAAGGCTGTCACCCTCCCGGACCCTAAGCTGATGGTATCCAAATCTGAGATCTATGTTTGAAAAGCACTTTAGCACCCTGAAGCTGGTAAAAAAATCATTAATCATGTGGAGAGGATACTTTTTCTTGATGGTGACCTTATTCAATTGTCGATAATCAATGAAATACAAAGAGACATCGTTCTTGCGGACAAAGAGAAATGGTGCACCCCATGGGGATTTGCTAGGTCTGATGAATCCCTTGTCTAAGAGCTCTTTCAACTGCTCCTTCAACTCCTTTAGTTGGGCTGGGGCCATTCTGTAAGGAGGAATAGATATAGAATACGTATCAGGAAGAAGATCAATACCAAAATCAATCTCCCCCTCGGGAGGGATTCCTGGTATATCATCTGGGAACACTTCTGGGTACTCACATACTACTGGAACTGACTGGATGGTCAGGGTCTAGGGCGTAGCATCCTTAACCCTAACTAGATGGTACACGCAACCCTTAGAAATTATCTTTCTGGCCTTAAGGTAGGAAATGAAGCAACCTACAGGCACAACTAAACTACCCTTCCACTCTAGCACTGGCTCACCCGGAAATCTAAACTCAACTGCATGGGTTATATAATTGATTGAGGCATAATATGCAAATAATAAATCCATGTAGGGGATAACATCAAAATTGGTCATTGCTAACTCTACTAAATCTGCTAAGATGACTTTCTGAAGGACTGTGATAGGGCAATTTCTATATACCCGTCTAGCTATAACTGAATCACCAACTAGAGTAAAGATTGAGAAGGGTTCTAATAAGATTTTGGGGTTGACTATTAAACTACTAGAAACATAGGGTGTCACAAAAGATAAAGTAGCCCCTGGATCTAACAATGCATATATATCAAGGTGGAATACTCGTAACATACTAGTGACTACATCTGGGGAGACCTCCTGCTCCTGACGGGATGCTAGGGCATAAAATCTGTCTGCCACCTATACACGTAGATGCCCCCTGCTGAGCTTGGCATGCTGGTGGAGCTGCTGAAATAGGGGCTGGGCCTCGGCCCCTATCATTACCCCGTCTGGCTGCTGGACAATCTCTAAGCATATGTCCGTGTTTCCCATACCCGAAACAAGCACCTGAATCTCTTTTTGTCATTTAATCACAAATTGCTTATATCATGACTTTACATACTATTCATTTTCTTCAATTAAATTCACAACTAGAAGGAAAACATAGAAGCCTCAATATAAATATGATAATTTATAATAGGTTAAGGTTTATCCGATAAGAAAATCTGCTAGGCACTGACCCACGTGTCTCTGACCACACCTGCTACGCTCTGGAGGGTTGATCTCTGCGGGCCTGCTACTCTGACCTCTTGAGTCTGATGCTCGTCCCCTCTGATCATGCCTGGACCTGGATGGCACACTCATAGCCAAAGGCGCTGGGGATGAAGACCTCTAGTGGGACTGCTGATAGTGCCCACTAGGTCTCTATTGGGAGAATCCAAGGCTATTAGTCCTGGCCCTCTTAGCCTCTCTCTCCCGCTCACTCATCTGTACCACCTCCATTTGCTGGGCCTACAGGACTATTCGAGCAAAGTCCATATCCTGATAAAGCATCATGGTCCGACAATCCTTGACTAAGTAGTCTACTACCCCCTGCACGAACCGGCTCACCCGGGCCCTCTAATCTGACACCATCTTAGGTGCTTACTTGGAAAAGCATGTGAACTCCAAGGAATATTCCTAGACAGTCATCTTCCCTTGATTTAGGTTCACAAACTCAGTTGCTTTTATCTCCCTCATCTCCCGAGGGAAGAATCGATCCAGAAAAGTGGAATGAAACTCATCCCAACTGATAGGGCCTACTCCAACTGTCCTACTATCTTTCCATTGCTTGAACCAAATGTGTGTGACCCCCTTCAACTGGTACGAGGCTAATCGGTGCACTCCTCCCCGGTCACTCCCATAATCTGGGTGATCTTCAGAACCTCCTCAATAAACTCATGTGGATCCTCATCCACCTTCGATCCAAGGAACTCGGGAGGGTTCATCCTAAAAAAATCCCTAACTCTTTCCACCACCGCATTCCCGTTCTGAGGAACATGCGCTACCACCTGCTGATTGACCTGGTTGTTCAAGGCCTAGGCTAACATCTGAATGGTTTCCCTGAACTCCTCGTGGGCAACCGTCTCAGGTATATGTTCCTCGAGGGCTGGTAGGGCCGTCTGGTGCCCATCTCCATTTCCATTCTCATGGACATTCCCATTTCCATTTCTCCTTCCATTAGCTCTGTGGGGAGGCATGATTTTGTAAACACGTATAGCACGAGTTAGAAGGATAGGGAGACATTTCATCGTATGACTTAGATCATGAAAGAAGGGAACATTTCCTAAATGTATCATAGCCTCTTCTTCATAAGTGTGGCGCGCTTCACACCCATGAAAAAGACTCTACTTAACGCGGCTTTCGGACACCCTACGATACATCAAAACCTAATTCTATGATACCAAGTTTGTCAAGACCCGAACATAGGCCCAGATCGAGACACGAGACAAATAAACCCGAGAGGCTCCAAGTTTACCCATGATATGAACATAAAATCTAACTCATTCAAATAATACAAAAGATCATTATGAACAACATAGCGGAAGTCTGAACAAAATAGAACATTTAAATACATACATACGTCTAAAGCTGAATATAAACTATGTCCAAAAAGCCTCTAATACTGACAAGTTGATGGGACAAGACCCCAACTAACTAACTATAGTCTAAAAACTGAAAAGATGAAATACAACTTATAAGAAGGGCCCTCAAAAGATGAGGACTCACCAACTAAGACTGAGAAGTGCTAACTCCGAAAGTCTGACTAGCGGTGTGATTGAGTCTGGATATCGGAGCCTATATCATGAAATGATACAACATAGAGTATGCGGTCAGTATGTGGAATGTACCGAGTATGCAAGGTAAGTGAAATAGCTAAGTAAGTAAAATCATAAATCATGCATATAATAAACATAATCAAGGTAAGATTCTGAGAGTAGGGCTTGCATGCTATTTTTTGAAATCATGATCTGAACACAACTGTACATCATAACTGAATCGAATGACTCAAAGCTGAAAATTAATAATCATAAGTAAAACTGAACTTTGGGGCAAACTTGTTGAAAACATAACATCAAGCTGATGTACATTCATAACTGAAATCATGAGGAATAATGGGAGATTCGTCATATAATTGACATTACCACGATAGAGCTTACATGGTCTTGACTATCACACTCAAGTGGGCAGAGCCGTCCAAAGCTTTGCCAGGACTAAGGACACTACCATGATATTGATATCAAGCTGAAGGCCCCTTGGGGGAAGGGGAAGCTCACAAGGGAGGTCCCAAATAATCTGAACATACCTACATTAGCGCGTAGTTCTGAGACATAGGGTTGACTGACCCTTAGCCTACTCGGTGCTAGACACTACTCCCAAAAACATGCATATGCTCTCCATCATTTTTTAACGAAGATGACATCATCTAGTGATGAAGCTGACTCATAACATACATACATAAATTTGAATCATAGCATGAGGAGTGTTGGCTCAAACTATACCACAAGCTGAACATCATTAGGAGTCTAGACTCCAAACTATGTGGTAAGCTAATTCATGAAATCACTAAAAAATATACTTGATCATATGGGCTTGCCCAATACTTAACATGCTTGAAATCAACTTGATTCTCTTGAAAACATGAACATAGACATAGATAATTTGAAAACATGTCTTTCTCATATACATCTCATCATATTTGAACATACATATCATAATCTAAACTTTCCATGAACTTCCATGAATGGGCAATATAAATTGTAAAACTTAAAAATATAAATTTGTAATTAAAAACCTTGTTAAACTTTCCCATGAATTATAATTAAACATTTGGAACATGCTTAGATCATACCCATGATAGAACTTAGAGAATTCACATATTTGGGTTAAAACCCCATAGATTCATCAATAAGTATTTCATGAAATAGAGAGGGATTGGGCATGGGTGTGGGCTATTGCACTCATTCATAGCCTTACATAACTAAAGGGATCTGATTTCACCACTTTCTTGATTGCCCAAAGAGAATTGAGGAAGAACTTTTGAGAACTAGACTTGATCACTTCTCGACCCTTCTAATCTTTCATGCATGAATTAGGATAGGCTTAGAATGACTTAACCCTTCTTGAAACACCCTGTTCTGAGCTTAAGACAACGTAGTTTAGGCCTTAGGACCATCAAAATTACGGAAAAACCCTTATTAAATTCACAGGAAAATACACACTACTAGTCCCCACGAAGGACTAGACAACTCGTTCCCTGGACCACGACTCGTGATCACCAATCATTACTTGCACTGCCGCATTTCTTCTAGGGATAACCACCGGGGACACCATGACTCGTGGTGTACCCGACGAGTCATGGTGATGACCCATTACCAACACTGCCTGCTTCCTTTCTTCCTTCAACCATCTTTGACCACGGGTTACCTAACAAATTGTGGAGCTAATCACAACTCGTGGTCACACCCGTGGTTACCCCAAACTTGAAATTTCCAAACATAATCCAACCCCTCCCTACTAGTAACTTAATGACTTGTGGTGTTCCGGACAGGTCACTGGACGATTCGTCTTATGAACTAGTGCATAAAATCATATTTTCTCCATTTCAACTCTCGGGTCTTATCTTAGGGTTTTCGGGGTATTAGACATAGGCACGGGCAACCTCTTGTCCTTTATGAAGGTGCTCACTGGGGTTGATATAGTGTTAAGGTTTCCTTATTGTAGCCTGAATAGAATAGAAACAAAAGAAAAACCTAAATGAGGAAAATAACAACTAAAAGTTAAGCACAAGCAATTACTCTAACGCTTAAATCACACTCTTGTAAAAGTATGACGCGGAAGTTGTCAATAAAGAATCTAACTAGGTTGGGGTCGATCCCATAGGAAATATGGTCAATATATAGAATAACACTAGTATTTAAGCTTTTAAGTTAGTTATTTCCTAAAAAATGGTTTTGTAAGGAAGTAAACACGTAACAATATTGACAATTGGATTGTTATCAAGATAATGCAATTAACTAGGGAAGTGTTTCCCATGGGTTCATAACTACTTTGAGTTTTACACTTATGATCTATCCTAATACTTGACTTGTAGAACTGATAACATAGGTTCATCCAAATGACTAGTTCGTCCCTATTGGATGACTATACTCAATTAACGGGTTAGGTCTCTCAAGTGATTTCACTTTAACAACTATCAATTACTTCCAAATTAACTATCCTGCGACTGTAGCTCAAGTCATACAATTAACCATAAAGTTCAAGGCTTTGTTGCTATTATCTTTTTCTAATCTCTACCTTTCTAGATTCAAGCAAGTAGAGAATTTGGGCAAGTCCTAATGTTGCGCTCCGTTAAGATATGTTTAAGATTGAAGAGAATGCAATGCAAGCATTAGCACTGGTTTAGAATCACTTTGTGCAAACACTAGTTTGTTAATTCACCATGGTTCCCACAATACTAGTTTTGGAGGTTTTAGCTTCTCATGATTGTAAGAAAACAATTACCATTCATAGATGAAAACATGGTTGAGAACTTATAATGATGATTGAAAAGTAAACCCACTTGATTATTACAAAAGATCAATGAAGAACAATTCAAGAACAATGGAAGAATCTGTAATACTCCAAAAGTCCCTAAGACTAGACTCGGGATTGGAAAGGTGATCAGCAGGAAAGTGGGAAAATTTTCCTCTACATGAGTCACAGAACAACCCGTTAGAGGCTACCACGAGTTGTGGTGAGACCCACGGTAAGTAGTTAGCAAAACTTTGGGCCAATGAACCATTCGAGGAAATGAGTCGTTGTGGGGAACAACGACCCGTTAAGTGCTCCATCGTGAGTCAGCAGCGCATTCTTCCCAGAACCCACGAGTCAAGTAACAACATGTTACTCCAAGTAATGGATCGTCCTGATGGGTCGTAGGTGGAGTTCAGGATAGGTCTAAGTTTTGGTTTGGAGGAAACAGAAGGATACGACAACCCGTTGGAGTGAGGAACGAACCATTAGAAGGTAACTTTGTGGGAATTCTAGAAGCTAGGTATTTAAAGATAATGGTGATAACGGGTGGCAGTAACAAGTTGTTGTGACTGGTAACGACTTGTCCTATTCGGTCATGGTTTGAAGACTAGAGTCTGGAAAGAAAATAAAGGAAGTAATAAGCAAAGTAATAACTCGTTGGATCGAGGGACGACTCATGGTATAAGTTTATACCGTTGGCAGTGTGAAAATTTTTGCGAATTTAGTAAGGATAATTCTATAATTTCTAAGCCTCTAAGTCCTAAACTACATCATTTTAAGCTCTGTTAGGAGGGTTTAAGAGGGTATAACCCATTCTAAACCATTCCCTCCAATGCATTCAATCCTAAGACCTTTCCATTGAAGATTAAACTTAGAATTCCTCAAGTTCTTACCCAAATCTCTTGAGCTTTCAAGGAAGGGTGTAGATCCAACTTACCCAGGTATGTAGGGCCATGAATAAGAGTTTTCTTTCACTCTTATTCCCAAATTTCTCTTCGAGTTCATGAATTCAAGTGTATGATCATATGGGGGTTCTAACCCAAACTTAGGAGATCTCCATGATTTATTTATGCGTCAATTCCATTTATGTTTCAAAGCATGTTTCAAGATTCATGGGTAGATTTTATGTACTAATTTATTCTAAATTCATGTTTTGAAGTTATAGAAAATTTTGCCCAATTATGCAAGTTCATGACAAATTCTAATTTATGATTGATGATTTCAAGTATGATAAAGTATCTAGCATGTATGTATGTTTACAAATTACCCATATATGAATCTATGATTTTTACTAGTGAAGTCTATTTCAAGTATAGGTGATCTTCAGATTATGGGTAATTCCTCTCAGATTTAGTGTGTTTTCGTGATTTAGTTCAGTTTTATAAATCAGGTTACCCTATAGTTTTGGAGCCTATACTCCCCTATTCAGCTTATGGTATGTTTGGAGCCAAGACTCCTCATATTCAGATTTCATACTATGCATGCAATTTCATTATCAGCTTCATTGAAAAACGATGATTTTAGCTTCATTGAAAAATGACAGAGAGCATTTTACATGTTTTGTTGGGAGCACTGTCTAGCACCGAGTAGGCTAGGGGTTCATGAAATCCCCTTGTCTTAGAACTATGCGACAACATAGGATTATCCAGTTACTTTAGGACCTCTCTTGTGAGATTCCCCTACCTTGAATGGGCCTTCAGCTTGATATCGATATCATGGTAAAGCCCTTAGCCCTGACAAGGCTTTGGACGACTTTGCTTACTTGAGTGTAATAGTTGGGACCACGTAAGCTCTATCGTTATAGTGTCGGTTATATGACGAGTCTCCTATTATTCCTCGTGATTTCAATTATGCATGTTTATCAGTTATGATATTATGTTTTCAGAAGGTTTGACCCAATGATTATGTTATCAGTTTTACTTAAAAATCTCAATTTTAGCTTTGGGTCATTCAATTCAATTACGAGATCTAGTTTATGTCTATTCATGTTTTTAGATATCATCATGCAGCCTTTACTCTCAAAATCTTATGATATTATGATTTATTATATGAATGATTTCAGTTCTTACTTACTCAGCCTATTATACTTACCTTTCATTCTCAATACATTCCAAGTACTGACTGTATACTTTTTCCTGTATCATTTCATGGTACAGGTTCAGACGTTCAGACTCAGTCACATTGCTAGTTAGTTTCCAGAGCTTGAATCCAGTTCTCCAGTTGGTGAGTCCTCATCCTTTGAGGACCTTCAGTTATTTGAGTTGTGTTATTTCAGTTTCAGACATCTAGTAAGCTAGTTGGGGTGTTGTCCCTTCAGCTCGTCAGTATGTTAGAGGCTTTTCAGACATAGACTTATTTTTCAGCTTCAGATTCAGTGTCATGATATTACAGTTGTATAGACGTTTTGTTATTCAGACTTCCTCTATTTAAGAATATAGTCATCAGCTTTGTTTATGATGATATTTAGTTATCATGTTCATTCCATGGGTTGACTTAGAGCCATTTATGGTTCTAGGTTCCGTGTCTCGATCCGGTGTCTTAGCTCGGGTCATGACAAACTTGGTATCAGAGCCATGTTTTAATGTGCCCTAGGATGTTTGAAAGCCACATTAAGTAGAGTCTTTTTCATGGGTGTGAAGAGTGTCACACTTATGATGAAGAGGCTGCGAAATGTTTTAGGAAACTTCACTTCTTTCATGATTCTATCTTGTGTTATGAGTTCAACTCTCTCGATTCCTCTAACTCCAGCTTTATGCATTTGTAGAATCATCTCTCCACGCTGAGTTAACAGGAGAAGGAATGGAAATGAGAGTGGAAATGTCCATGAATATGGAAATAGAGGTGGGCACCAGCAAGCCCCACCAGCACCAGCGGATCTCGTGCCCGAGCAGGTTGCCCATGCTGAGTTTAGGGAAACCATTCAGATGTTGGCAGAAGTATTTTCCGCTCAGGTCAATCAACATGTAGTGGCTCATGTTCCCCAAAATGGGAATGCAGTGATGGCTAAAGTCTGAGACTTCCTCAGAATGAATCCCCTTGAGTTCCTTGGATCGAGAGTGGAGGAAGACCCACACGAGTTCATTGAGGAGATTTAGAAGATCACCCAGATCATGGAGGTGATGGGGGAGGAGTGTGCAGACTTAGCCTCCTATCAGTTGAAAGGAGTCGCTCATATAGGGTATAGGCAGTGGAAGGATAGCTGGGGAGTCGGAGCGGGCTCCATTAATTGGGATGAGTTTCTCACTGCATTCTTGGATCGATTCTTTCCCCGGGAGATGAGGGAAATCAAGGCAGCCAAGTTCATATATCTGAAATAGAACAACATAATCGTCCAAGAGTATGCTCTAGAGTTCACTCGGTTTTCCAATATGCGCCAGAGATGGTGGCCGATCAGAGGGCTCGGGCGAGCAGATTTGTGAATGGAGTAGTGGACTATTTGGTGAAGGACTATAGGTGCGCTGTTCGGGTGTTTGGTAACTACACGCAAGTGCGCGTGGTCGAACAAGTAGTAAAGTGGCTTAAATAAAGCCAAGTATCGATCCCACAGGGATTGAACTAAGGTACTAATTAACTTAAGTGTTAATGAACTATATCTTTAAGAATGCAGACAACCAAATAAATAATATTTTGAGAGTTGAGTTTCCTAATCAA
>JACEIK010000051.1:279320-353846 GCA_018107945.1 Datura stramonium
AATTCACATTTTACTACAATTTACATGAGAATGTACAAACATCGTTAGATAAACAAGACAAAACGACGCATTTGAGTATCACTTGGGCATATAAATATGCTCAAGATCAGTCACCACGGGACTTAAGGATCTTCCAGAGCTGCAAGCCTTGTTTGACAAATACAGGTTCGAGTGGTTGACCGAGCCATTAGGAAGTTACAGCCCCTGCTTAGTCATAGAATTTTATGCAGCCTATGCAGCCACACTATAGCTTTTGGCTTTAGGGGGCCAAGATTGGAAAAAGAGGCCTGCCTTGACTCAAGTGTTGATTCGAGAGACACCAATGGATATATCTGAGAGGACCATGTCCAGGCTACTGTATGGGCTAGACTATCATGCCCGGATGAACACAGTCAAGTTCGACCATAGGCTATTTTAGATAAAGAAATTCAAGACTAAGAAGCTGAATATTAAGGAGCACATCAGACAATACACTTGGCTATCTCGGGTCATTTCCATAAGAGGTATGTTGGTTGAATGGTTGCAGGGCGCCGAGTCTCAGATCAAGAAGGCCACACTCAATTTTCAAGCTAAATTTTGGTGGACACTGGTGCGGCATAGGCTGGTACCAACCAACAATGATAATATTCTCACACCTGACAGAGCGGCATTGGTAGCCAGCATTATGGAGGGATACGCCATTAATTTCTCGCGGTACATTGCTGAAAAGATTAGAGAGTGGGCCATAAATGACGGTACTATGATTCCCTTCCCACGTTTGATTGATAGACTCTATCAGGAGTCAAAAGTGTCGGAGTTGCCATCAGTTGACTAGAGGATAGTGGTATAGAAGATTACGGATACTGGGTTGATAAGAGATGAGACAGACCCAGTATCGAGGGCGAGGAGGCAGTATGCCACATCCACTGGAGCGACCATATTAGCAGTGGAATTTGGCAGCGGTATGTAGACTGATGCTGCACAGTTCACTGATTTGGTGGCTGAGCCTATTGAGGGTAGAGAGCCGGGAAGCCAGCCTGAGGCTACAGATGCAACGTACACCTCCAAACCTGCTGATATTCCCGAGTCATCATCCACCGTAGCAGCACCTATACAACCAGTTTCTCCTCCACGAGCCCCTATAGTCGGCCTAGTTACGATTTCTCAGGAATTTTTGGTTGACATGGCTAGGCGGCTAGCTAAGGATGAAAAGCAGCAGGCACATATGGATCTACAGGTTAAAGTTTTGATGGAGCAGGTAAAGCCTTGGGTGTCGAAGGAGTTGGAGGCACTATCTAGATTTGTGCATGGTCGGTTGGATTCCTTCGAGAGACGAATGGACAAGGGCCTTGCGCAGTTACAGGCGCCTGAATTGGTAAATTGGTATGCATAGCTAGGAGCACTCAGAGCTGAGGTGCGGAATTTGTCCAAACGACAGGTAGTTGTAGTACCTCCACCGGTGCTTCCCGTTATAGATGATGAGAGTGAAGAAGAGCTACCGCCGGTGTTTGATTTCATTATTGAGGAGTCGGTGGCACAAGATAAAGGCAAAAGGCCTCGTGAGGAGGCAAGCTTTGAAGATGATTATTCTCTGCTCCGACAGCAAAAGCGAGAGCGGAGTGAGATGGAGAGAGTGCTGCATATATTGATAGAGGAGGGTCGATAGAGAGCTGAAATTGAGGTAGCGAGAGCTCATGGAGAAGGGATGAGCTCCTTTGGTTCTGAAAATGCACCGGGTCAAACTGGTAATATTGGAGAGGATGTTGGAGGAGTAGTTGCACCCTATTTCCTTAGTTCTATTTTATATATATGCGTCGAGGAAGACGCATGCAGCTCATTGAGTCATCAGCTCCTGTCATCCGGAGCTAGNCTATTTCCTTAGTTCTATTTTATATATATGCGTCGAGGAAGACGCATGCTTTTCTTAATGGGGTGGGGAGGGATACCTGTGCATTTTTGCTGAACATAACCCGAGGATTTTTCTTACCGGATATCTTTTCCCTCGAGTGTTCAATATCTAGTAGAACCGACACGTTTAGGGTTTTATGTTTTTTTTTGTATTTGTTTGTGTCAGCTGAAAGAAAGTTAGGTGAACTTAAGGCAGTCAAGAGCTTAAATTGTTGATTTCTGTTGAACTGATAATTTGATACCCCTCCTAAATTTTTTATGTGTATGTTAAAGTCGACAAGTATAAACTTTATTAATCTTTGCATGACATTGAAATTGTGAACATGTTTACCATTGTATGGTTGTACCTTAACTAGCAGCTAGTAGAAGTGATGATGTTGACCTGTGCTATGTGTGAGTGATCTTTACTAGTTAAATTCGGTTGTTTGTGTTAATCTAAAACTTGTCTGGTTAGTCGTATCGAGATAGAGGATAGGAAACTAGGAAAGGATCATAGGCCGTTTTTGATTTATGAGCCCACTTTAGCCTTAAAACCTTAAAAGACCTACCAAAAGAGAATTAAATATCCCTTGATCCGAATATTTGTGCTTAAATCGATCTTTCTTTTTTTTTACAACAATTCACCTTCCTGCTTTGATTAAGAATGAACCTGTTTTGGCCCTGGTCCCTCCTTGGACACTGTGAACCTCAACTCAGGCAAATCGCCTAAGTTGAGGGTGGCTATTATAGGGGTGATTAAGAAGAGTAGGGTGGAATGAAAAAAAATTGGGAAATAAAAAGGAAAGAGAGGGTTCTGTATGCATAATGAAAAGAAAAGAAAGAAAGAAAAATTGTTATCAAAGAGCAAGAAAAGAAAAAAATGTGACATCAATGAATGCTCGAAAGAAGAAGAACCGCACTCGTAGTTACAAATGAAAATAAAATAAGAAGCAAGTAAAGGAAAAAGGGGAGAAAATAGGAAAAAAGGTTAAAAGTGGAGTCAAGACGTGTGTAGTGCCAAGGAGAGTTAAGCTACTAATTCCATATGTACCATACCGGAACCTGAGCCTACGTTACAAGCCTAAAAAAATCCTATAGTGATGTTGGTTACTTGTATGAAAATCGAAGTATTAAAAATAAAGCAAACCTATGGCATTACATGCACACAGTTAGAATTTCTTTGTGAGAGCGAGTGGATCTTACCTAGTCCCAGGAGAAATACATTGAAATAATCATATACACATTAGTGAGCATGGGACTTCTTTAAGGTGAGAGAATTTGGTCAACAAAATCATCTGCGAATTGTCTAGGTCAGTGTTATAGATTTATGTGCGTGGTTGCAAGTGACAGTGTTTTGCCATGTTTTGATTCCCTTGTGTCATGGTTGGAAATTTTGCATATGTATTGCGATTTGAGTTGGTATGAGGAAGGAGGGTTTAGAAAATTTGATTTGTTGAATAAATGTGGCTGCCGTAAGTTTCCTAGAGTTCTTTCGATTGAAGCGTCGAAGTAGTTTGGTTTATTTTATTTTTGTTTTTATTTTTTTTTCCTTAGGACATGCAAAAGTTCTAAGTTGAGGGTGTTCTGTTTGTGGGTGGAAAGGTGTGTTGAGCTTAACTTGAGAACCAAGTCCCTTCTGAAATGACTTCCAGAAGTGCGAGGTGAATTGAGTACCCTTATCTAAAATGATGGACAAAAGGACTCCATGCAGTCTGACTAACTCCCTGATGTATAGTCTAGGACAATCCTCTGCTGAATCTGTGGCTTTAACTGGTAGGAAATGTGCTGACTTAGTCATCTGGTCTACAATCACCCAAAATGAGTCATGTTGTCGATGCGTACGAGGTATACCTGTAATAAAATTCCTGTTCACTTCCTCCCACTTAGTAGGAATGCTAATATCTTAATTCATATCCCCAGGTCTCTGATGTTCAATCTTAACCTGTTGGCAGTTTGGACACTTAGCCATAAACTCTGCAATGTCCTTCTCATGTCATTCCACCAGTAGACTTCCTGTAGATCACGGTACATCTTGGTGGCGCCTGGGTAGATAGAGTACCTAGAGATCTGAGCTTCCATTAGTATATGTTGCCTCAATTCATCTATATTTGGAACATACAACCTGTCTAGGTAACAGAGTACATCATCTCCCTCTTTGGAGAATGCTTCCACCTCTTTCTTTAAGACCGCTTCCTTCAACTTGAGTAGGATTGGGTCTTCATCTTGCTTTGACTTAACCTCCACCACAAGGAAAGATTTTGACCCATTCTGGACTACACTCCACCTTCTGCTGAACCAACCAAATGGATTCCTAACCGAGCTAGTCTATGAACATCCTTTTCAGCTCATTTTTACCATTCTAAATATGAGCAACAATCCCCATAGACATCCTACTGAGGGCATCAGCCACTATATTGGCTTTTCCTGAATGATACAACACGCTCATATCATAATCTTTCAATAATTCAAGCCATCTTCTCTGACAAAGATTCAAATGATTCTAGCCAAACACATACTGTAGGCTTTTGTGGTCAGTAAAAACGTCCACATGAACCCCATAAAGGTAGTGCCTCCAAATCTTCAAGGAAAATACTATAGCTTCCATCTTAAGATCATGAGTCAGATATTTATTCTCATGAGTCTTCGTTTGTCTGAAAGTATAATCTATAACTTTATTATGCTGCATCAGAACACATCCAAGGCTGATTCTAGAGGCATCACATTAGAGTCAAACTCATCTGAACCTTCAGGAAGAGTCAAAACTAGGGTTATAGTAAGTCGAGTCTTTAACTCCTCACATGCATCACACCACTGAAACTTCACCTTCTTTTGAGTTATTCTGGTCAAAGGAGAGGCAATGTAGGAGAATCCTTCTACGAACCGCCTGTAGTAACCGGTTAGGCCAAGAAACTCATGATGTCTAACAGAGAAATGGGTCTTGGCCAGTTCTTGATTGCCGCAATCTTTTGAGGATCTACCTAAATACCACACTATATACCACATGACCGAGGAACGCCACTGATTTTAGTCAGAATTCACACTTTCTGAACTTAGCGAATAATTGGAAATCCCTGAGAGTGCAAAACTATCCTCAAATGGTCTACATGTTCCTCCTCTATTCTAGAGTAGACCAGAATATCATCTATGAAGACAATAATGAACATGTTTAGGTATGACTTGAATACCCCATTAATCAAATCCATAAAAGTTGTAGGAGCATTCGTTAGTCCAAAAAACATAACTACGAATTTGTAGTGACCATACAGAGTTCTAAAGGTTATTTTCGGAATGTCACATTGTTTGATCCTAAGCTGATGGTATCCTGATCTAAGATCTACCTTGGAAAAATAGCTAGCTCCCTAGGGTTGGTAGAACAAGTGATCAATCCTAGGTAGAGGATACCTATTCTTGACTTTGACATTTTCAGCTAACAGTAGTTGATGCACATTTTGAGTGTACCGTCCTTATTTTGCTCGAATAAGACTGGGGCACCGTTTGGAGAGACGCTGGGTCTGATGAAACCCTTATCTAAGAGGTTCTTCAGCTGTTCTTTTAACTCTTTAAGCTTAACTGGTGCTATTCTGTAAGGAGAAATTGAGATAGGCTGGCAGAAGGTCTATGCCAAAGTCTATTTCCTACTCGGGAGAGACCCTGGGAAGATCCTTGAGAAACACATCTGGGAACTCATTAATGAATAGAACTAACTAAAGAGTTGGGGATTTGGAACTAGAATTCTTGACCCTAACCAAGAGATAAATGTACCCCTTTGAGATCTTTTTCCCATCCTTAAGGTATGAGATAAACCAAAAGGCGTTGAAGTACGACCCTCCCACTCTAGGACTAATTCGTGAGGAAACTGGAACTTAAACACTCTGGTTCTGCATTCAACTGAGGCATAACAAGAATGTAACTAGTCCATGCCAAGAATGAGGTCAAAATTGATCATATCTAACTCTACTAGATCAACTGAGGTGACTTTATGTAACACTATGATCGGATAATTTATGCATACCCGACTGGCTCTAACTAGCTCACCAAATAGGTTAGAGACAATGGCTTCAAGAGAATTTCTGGACTAATATCTAACTAGATTTCAATATAAGGAGTCACAAAAGAAAGTGTGGCTCCTGGATCTAGTAAAGCATAAAAATCTATCTGATAGAGACGTAACATACCAGTGACTATGTCAAGTGAGTTCTTCTGGTCCTAACGGGAGGATAGGGCATAGAATCAGTTCTGATGCTGACCACCACTTGTACTTGAGGTAGTGCCCTGCTGAGCTAAGAAACCTAGCGGAGCTGTTGATGTAGTGGACTTGAACTTCCCCTGTACTATTGACGGGCAATCCCTCAACCTGTGACCCAGTTGGCCACAACCAAAACAACCCTCCTTGCCCAGAAAACACTCACCCAGATGGTTCTTACCACACTTAGGACAAACCAAAAAAGTGCGACTACTAGAGTCATGGATCTGAGACTGGAAGCCTAATGCTCTACTCCGTTAATCTTTACAAGGGCCTAAAAAAAGAAGCACTGGTTGAAAAGGTTACTGGAGGTCTCTGTTGTTGCTGTGGCCACTATCACCACCCAAACTTTGCTGCAAATAGTCGAACTCACCTATCCTCGCCTACTTACTTTCCCATTCTATCTCCTTCAATTTCTCCGCTTCTATCTTCTGTGCATGGATGATAAGCTTTGAGATGTCCATCTCATTGATGAGCATGGCTGTCACGACTCGAACACAGGCTCGAATCGAGACAGGGGACAAAGAACCCCGAGCGACTCCAAGTCGACCCATGGCATGAACATGTTAACTAAATCTCAACATAAATAATGTGGAAAACTAACATTTGATATAGCAGAAGTCTGAATAGCTAATAACATCTGAACAACGGATTACATAACACTAATTCGAAGTTGAATACATGTTATGTCTGAAAAGCCTCTAACATACAGACGAGCTGATGGGCCAACACCCCCAACTATCTCACTAGAAGTTTAAAGCTGAAAATACAAACTCAACTAACTGAAGTTCCTTGAAGGATGAGGACTCACCAACAAGGCGGTCTGGGATAAACTCTAGAAACTGGCTAATGGTGGGTCTGGGTCTGAACATCTGAGCATGTATCATGAAATGATACAGCATAGAGTATACGGTCAGTACTTAAAATGTACTGAGTATGCAAGGTAAGTAAAATTGTTGAATAAGTAAACTAAAATCATGTATATCATAAAATATTTCATCATAATATTCTGAGAGTAAGGCTTGCATGCTATTATCTGAAAATATGACTTAAACATAACTGAATATCATAAACTAAATTGAATGACCCAAAGCTAAAATTAATAATCATAAGACTAAACATTGGGTCAAACCTGATGAAAATATAATATCATGACTAATGAAGATGCGCAACTGAAATCATGAGGAACAATGGGAGACTCGTCATATAATCTACATTACTATCACAGAGCTTATGTGGTCCTGACTATTACACTGAAGAGGCCAAATCCGCGCAAAGCTTTTGTTAGGGCTAAGGGGGATACCATGATATCAATATCAAGCTGAAGGCCCATTCGGGGCAGGATAAAACTCACAAAGGAGGTCCCACAGTGTATATGTAAACCTACGTTGATGTGTAGTTCTGAGATCTAGGGTTTATACAAACCCCTAGCCTACTCAATGCTAAACACTACTTTCAAAACATGCAAGATGCTCACTATCATTTTTCAACGAAGTTGAAACCATACCATAAGCTAAAAGTGGGAGTATAGACTCCAAAACCATATGGTAAGATAATTTTATAGAACTGAGCTGGATCATAAAAACATACTTAACTTGTGTAAACTTGCCCAAAACTTAAAATCATGCATTATTGATGTGCTGTGAATTTATACCACTTTCGATCAAAACTAAAGAAAATAGCGTGGACTTAGGTACGTTTATATGGATATAAGGTACTTTTCTTGTGTTTTTAGGTAAACTTAGGTGTTGGAGCAAGATTGTGCAAAAGAAGCTTAAAAGAGCAAAAAATGAGCCAAGATGACAGTTTCAGTACGAGTCGCACATAGATGGTATGAATCGTACTAAGACTCGTGAAATATTCAGAAGGATGAACTGAGAAAGATGCAATTCACGACTCACACTACGAGCCGTAACTTCAAGTCATGGAAATATTTAGACAAATTGCACAAAGGCTGACTCTAGGTATGGATGACTACAATACGCATCATAAAGGCAAGGTACGAATCATACCAACACACTCGTGACAAACTTCAGTGAAATTTAGAGTCTTCAGATTCAAACCACGAAAGCTCAGTACGACTCATAGAAAGTTGGTATGAGTCGTACCAAGGCCTAACACTTAGCCAGATTTCAGCAAGCTAAAGACTTATGGATAGCAGGTACAATCCTGCTATGGGTCGTAGGTTTGGTCGTGGCTCGAGCGGCAGCAGATATGGAAGTTTACCCTGTTAGTTTAGGAAAAGGATTTTTATGTTTGTATAATTATGTCTTATGTTTTATTTTCATGAGAAGACATCAGATTAAATGAGACATAGTTAGTTTTTTCTAGACAATCACGAGAGAACATAGAATTAAGTTGATTAACTTGTGATCAATCTTTTCTTAATTTTCTTCTTGATCTTGGGAATTTTTCTTGGTAAATTCTAGATTAAATCAATGAAATTTTTCTCTCATCTATGATTATAAGTATTTATTTATGTATATAATTATGCAAACAAATCACAACCTTGCAACTATGAGAGACTAAAAAAAATCTCCATAATTAGGGTTGTGGGAACCATGGTGGATTAACAAACTAGGGTTACATAAAAGTGATTCAAAAACAATGCAAAATATTTGTATTGTATTCTCTTCATGCTTAAACATTTCTTAACGGTGTATAATGTTAGGACATGCCCAAATTATTTACTTGCTTGAGCCTAGAGAGGTAGAGATTAGGAAAAGAGAATTACAACACAACATTGATCTTGATGATCTAAGTATTAACTTGAGTTGTGGTCACAGGATAGTTAAATTTGAGACATATAGATAACAGTTAAATTGCAATCTCTCATGAGATTTGACCCAGTGATTAAGTATAGTCATTCAATAGGGATGAATCAGTCATTTAAATGAACCCTAGTTATCAGTTTTATAAGTAAGCATTAGTGATGATCACGTATGTATACCCAAAGCAGTTATGAACCCATGGAGAATACAAAACCCTAGTTATTTTAATCCTTGATTTCACCCATAATTTTAATTGTGTTTTTAATTATTATTTTCTTTTGAACCCCCAATTTGGAGTAACTACAAAGCAAGTCACTTACCGGTTTTAGTCTAGTTCTTCCCTATTCCCTGTGGGTTTGACCCCAACTTTTTTGTTGGGTTCTTTATTGACAATTTCTGCTTCATACTTTGGTAGGAGGTATGGTTTGAGCTTTATCAAAAGGGGTGCTGTCGCCGGGGAGTATGGTTAAGACTAGATTATTTGCTTGTATTTGACTTTTTGGTTGTTATTTCTTCTTTTACGTTTTCGTTTGTTTTGTTTTGTCTCATCCAGTGCAACTCTTGGCAACGACAAGAATTTAATATAGTGTAGGATGAGTCCGAGTTCCTTGTGAAGTCTAAGTAGTCAAGAGAATTACGTCGTGCCGCGATGTTAAATCAGGCGTTGCATGGGAGGTAACCCATGGATGGTGAAGTATGAGTAGCCACAGGTATGTTCCCTTCCCTCTGTTTTTACATTCTATGCTTCGGGTATGAAGCATGCTTTTTAAAAAGGGGAGGGGGTATACTTATAATTTTTGGGGATTTTGATTCGTCTGAGGGTTTTTCTTGCCGTGTTTCTTTTCTCTCGGATATGCTATCTAGTAGAACCAGCATGTTTAAGTTAGCAATTTTTAGTTTGTAATTTTTGTTTAATTAGGAAATAACTTAGGAGTATTCATCCAATAAAAATGCACAAGATTTTATTTTTGAAAAAAAATTGACCTTGTTTAACAAATTTTTTATGCATTAGCTATGTATTTGTGACTGCATGCATGATTTATGTGGATCTTTTGATGTCATTTAATCTATTATAATGAGGAGTCTTGTTAATCCATGTGTAAACCAGTTAGGTAAAATGAATATAATTCATGTACCATGAGTGAGTAAGGTGAAGTACTCAGTTCGGTATTGTGTCGAAGATCTAGAACTTTCCTGGTTGGTCTTTGCATAGGCTAAGGATGAATGATTAGGATATAATCATAGGCCATTTTTGTTTAGCTCATTTTTATCCTATATAACCCTACCAAAGTTATATAATTCCCTTGATCTCAATTTTGAGCCTTATTAGACCATTTTTCTTTGATTAACCGATTAACCGTACCCATTTATTTATAATGAACCTATTTTATCTTTGGTCCTTCCTTGGATATTATGAACCTAAAAATAGGTAAAATGTCTAAGTTGAGGTGGCTAGAGTAAGGGTGCATAAATGATGGGAACGAGAAGTAGGTAGAGAAAAGAAAAAAGTGAAAAATGAGGTGTGGTGTAAAAAAAAGAGATGAAAAAGTTGAGAATCTTGAAAAAGAAATTTAAAAAAGAAAATAAAAATGCTTGAAAAAGTTTAAAGTACACTACACCCATGCAAATGTATATAAAAGAGGTGAAAAGGGAAGAAAAGGAATGAAAAGAATTAAGGGTGAAATAGGTGAAGGGTGAAGTTGATGTATGTAGTGCCAAGGAAGGGATAGTCACTTAAAAAGATCTCTTCTTATCATTTCCATCCCTAAGCCTACATTACAAGTCATATCAAGTCTTATTGTGATCCCAATTTGACCATCTGACAAATCGAAGCAGAGAAAATAAGGGCAAGCCTATGGTATCTGATACATAATACTTAGAACTTCTTTGTGAGGGTGAGTGTTTCATTTGTTTAGTCCCATACAATATTTGATACTATATTTGTGAGTGAGGACTTCATTTGTTGTGAGGGTACATGGATTATATTTACTTTTACCATTGGTCTGTGTGAAAAACATTGGCAATGACTTAATTGCCTGTTGATAGCTAGATGACATGTCTTGATCCCTGTTTAGCATGTTTTATGGTTGCTTGTAGTACATTAGATTTTGCTAGTTCATGGAGAAGGGGTCATAAGTTGTTGTATGTATAGTGCAAATTTTGTTTAAATGTTGGTTGTAGTATCCTGGGTTTATTTTCTAGTTGAGCGTCGTTTTTTAGTTTTTTTTTTCTTTGTCTGAGGACATGCAAAAGTCTTAAGTTGAGGGTATTGATGTGTTGTGAATTTACAGCACTTTCGACACTCAAAACTAAAGACAATAGCATGAACTTAGGTTTGTTTATATGGATATGAGGTATTTTTCTTGTGTTTTCAGGTAAACTTAGGTGTTGGAGCAAGATTGTGCAAAAGAAGCTTAAAAGAGAAGAAAATGAGCCAAGATGACAGTCTCAGTACGAGTCGTACATAGATGGTACGGATCGTACTAAGACTCGTGAAAATATTTAAAAAGATGAGCTAAGAAAGATGCAATTCACGACTCACAATGCAAGCCATATGGTCTTGGTACGAGCCGTAACTTTAATTCATGAAAATATTCAGAGAAATTGCACAAAGGCTAACTCTAGGTACGGATGACTACAGTATGAGTCATGAAGGGAAAGTACGAGTCGTACCAACACATTAGTGACAAACTTCGTAGAAATTCAGAGTCTTCAGATTCATGTTGAATTCTCTGAATCATACCAGACTCTATAGTATGACCCATACTAGTGTACCACGAGTTGTACCTAGCTCGTGGTTTTCTAGGATTTTCCTGAACCCTTCTCTAAACTCTTCTCACGACTGGTCAGTATGATTCGTACCATAGTGGTACAAATCGCGACATGCAGACGTGGTTTCCTGGCTACACTTGTTGAATCTCTGATCTTCTTATTACGAGTATTGGTATGACTCATACTGGATACTACGAGTCGTGCTATGCCTCGTGCGGAGGGCCTTTTCCCAATTTTTTTGCATGGTCAAGTTATAAATCAGGAGCTAGTGTTAGGGATTTTTGGAGTGTTATAATATGCCTAATAGAAAAATTGTTGAAAAAATTCTACGAACTATAACTGATAAGTTCACATATGTTATAATATTCATCGAAGAATCAAAAGATACTGACAGCATGTCCATCGATGAATTATACAATTTAGTAGTGGTTCATGAACAAAAATTCCACCGACCAAGCAATGATGATGAGGATCAAGCTCTGAAGTAGAAGGTCGTTCAAGAATAAGCAACAGGGGGAGAGCACCCTACAGAGGAAGGGGACGAGGAAGAGGAAGAACAACTTTCAACAAAGCAATTGTTGAATTTTATAAATGCCATGACGCAGGACATGTCATGCCCCACTTTGAGAGGCATGACTGCCACCTAATGCGACACTAGGATTTGGGCTGACCTGGCTAGCACCTCTGGTGCCTACCAGTGACTCAGAATCAAAAAAACAAACTGATATATCTCGTCTATAAACACAGCCTTGGGCCGATTAGGCCACACAACACCTGTAAAAAAATAGCTAATCCAGCCAACATAACACTAATAGTGATCATATGCGGGCCGACAAGACCACCATGCAGTCTAGTTATAACAGAATGAAATTCAAGCAGTCATATAATCATTACAACCAACGAGGCCTCTAACTGAAAGCTATACTAGGCCCTATACAGACAACATACAGAACTGAACATATATAGGCCCCACATGGCCAACTAACTGAAGACTTTAGTTTGCAAGCCTCTAAGAGTAAAAATATTGGTTGAGACAGGGCCCCAGCCTACCCAAATGCTATATAAATAAAAGACAGGTAAACCTCTACAACCTGGTAGCTCCGAATGAAAGGAGCTGGCTAATCTGCTGACTCTGAATAGCTTCTAGGAGATCCCGCAATCTGTCCCTCTAAACCTGCAGGCGAGTATGCAGCTTCCCATAGTTGGGCATCAATATAATATGTACTAAATATGTAAGGCAGTAAAGAAGACTGAATAGAAGCTGATAAAGAACTAAAAGTGAATAGCAAGAAGGGACAGAAGTTAACCTGCAAGCTTTTTTATCCATAACCTACATCTAGTAAAACACTACACGTATATAAGCTGAAGTTATACGACTGTACATTCATAAGCTATAGCTAGCAGGCAAGCATACAAACAAGAACCTAACCTAGCCCAAGCCGAGAAGGTACAAGAAACACAGTAATAACCTACGTGGGCCCCCAGAAGCACCGGTAGGATCCAATCAGTCTAATACCCCTATTGGTACCCCTTAGGTCCTGCAGGTAACTATAACTATATCTGAGCCATCTGGGCTCCTGCGACTATATATATGCCGTACTTTACTCAACAACCTCAGCTCAATAAACGTTTCGATAAATTCAGAACCAGATTCAAATTTAAAGTTCATGAATTTGTATGATAATTTAAAATCAATATTTTTATAATTAAATTTATAGTTATTTAATAAAGTCATTGCAATTATGTGAATCTTGCAATTATGTGAATCTTTAATCAACTCTCTAAGTAAATTCGCCTCTAGATAAAATATCCTGTTAGTTACCCAATTTCAAAATGGAAAGCTGAAATTTTGTTATTCAATTATTGATAAAAAATTTAATAAGTTTATGTATTTCATTCCAATCATCATCACAAATAAAACTGATAAAAAGTTTGAAAATTAAATTTTTTATTTTTTTAATAGAATAAACATTGTATCAAGATACTTTTAGAACTATACTACCCATTACTTAAAAACGTGAAAAATGGAGGCACCCTATCGGTTTGTTCAATGAATTTCTTTAGAAGAACATCGCATCTTTCTCCGGTTAGTTTACACTCGATAATGAGGAAAACTATAAAAATATTCAATTGAATCAATTAAAAAAATTAAAAAAATTAAAAAAATTAAAAATATTTTTATTTGTTATATTTATTTTAAAGAAAACTTAATGAGCTACATAAAAATTTTAATTGAGTTGCTACGCTAAATATTCTTGCAATTTCATTTTACCTGATACAATAACATAAAAGTACCTAACGTGCTGTGTCAACACATTTACAATTTGTTGCAATAACTCCGACAACTATTTGATTTTGTCAAATAATTGTTGATGTTGCTGCAACAACTCTTCGCATCTATTTTAAAAAATCAATATTTGGTGTACTTTACTTTGTCAAAAAGTTAATCTTTATTTTTAAATTTATTTTAATTTTTAACAAACAAGATTTAAAGTTGTTGAAAACAACTTCCTCAGTTGTTGGAGTAAAATAAAACAATCATGAGATGTTGAAAAAACAAATGTTCATTGAAATAAGCCATTTGAATTGCTGAAAAAATCTTGAATTATCTAATCAACTATTACAACTTTTTAATTTTGTTAAACAATTATTGAAGTTACGTGAGAATTCAGTACTCCTCTGTGAAATTTAAATTAATAATTAGTGTTCTTTTTTGATTAATTATTTCATGTGTAGATAAAATGACTTTATAAAGAGAAAAATTATGACAACAATACACTGCTGTATGTGTGAGTCAAGATTTTACTTTAGTGATCCGAAGGAGCAATTTGAATAACTTACAGACCGGCAATTATGTTGTTGCTTTTAGAAAATCAAAAAGGGTAGAACGCAACCACACAACGCGCAAAAACAATAAGATAAGTAGACTTATGGCTCAACTATAATTTTATTATTTTATGTTTGTCGTTATCCATTATAAAAAAATCTTGGTATTAGTAATGATAATAGGACTTTCAATTTTGAAAAAGAAAATACTACTAGCTAGTACTATTTATTCTTCCTAAGAAAATCAAAAGAATAAATTTCTTTTTAAAATGAATATTAGTTTAATCAGATTAAATAGTATTTACTAATCACCTTAATTCAATAAACGTTTATGTAAATTCGTAAATCAACATTTTAAAATTTAGAATTTGTGAATTTCTCCAATGATATTATATTAATATTATAATAATTAAATTTATGATTAAATGATTATAAATATTCAATCATCAAAACTATGTTAATGCTTAATCAAGTTGCTAAATTTGCATCTAGATAGAGTCCCATCTCTTTGGTTATCTAATTTCAAGATGGAAATATTCAACTTTTGGTATTTAATTACTTATAGAATTTAATTATAATAAAAAAAAAACTACTTTAATTATCTTTAATTTCAATTATTAAATTTTTTATTCTTTATTGAAAATAAATTGGATCAAGAAAATTTAAAAACTATATTCAAAACTACCAAAAGAAACTAAAAATAGACATACTAAAATGAAGGAACTCCATTGATTTTGTAAAACAATTATTAATTTTTAACAAATAAACCAATATTTTCGCCGTTACTTATCACGTAAAATGCATGAAAATGATTAAAAATTATTTTTATATTAAAATTAATTGATGTTCGTCGATTAATTTCATGTAAAGTATTATTATTCGTTATATTTTTTTCTAAAAATAAATTAATGAGCTACATAATAACATAAGTAGTTACGTTGTCACTCCGAAAATACTCTTGCAATTTCACATCCCAAATAAAATAATTTATTTCTGTTAATATTTAAACCGACATGTTTATCCTCATCCGTTAAAAACTCTCTCACGCCAAATAAATTTAACCTATAAATACCCTAATACACCAAGCTTCCATATTTCATCTTAGGAGCAAAAAGAATTAGTCATTCACCACTATTAATCATGGCCAAGAAAATTGCATTGTTAGCTTTGTTATTTGTATTTTCCTACTTGCCAACATATGTATTGCAAGTGAGGAATCCGACTGGGACATCCTCAATAGAAAGTGATGCTACACAAGCTAAGGACAAGATTGTGGTTTCCCATGGTGGTTTCTGCTTTCCATCCATGGCCATTTTGTTCATCCTCCAATGCCTGTTGGTGGTTTTAATCCTCATCCATGGCCATTTGTTCATCCTCCGATCTGGTGGTTTTCATCCTAAGTTTCCTATTATCCATGGCCATTCATGATCCACCGCCCATCTCCACCTAAAGGAGAGAGAATTAACAAATATTATGGATCAATATCATAATTGGTCACTGCATAGTTGTGATCTTGATACTAATATCTTTAAGAATACAGCGCTTAGAATAGCTAGTTTAGTTTTTGTGAATTTTCAAGTAGCTTTGCCGTAGGATTACCGTTGATTTCGGGGCTTAATGATTAAATAAAACTTAGGCTTTTTTTTTTTTAATATGCATTGTTTTTAACTTTATATTGTTGCTTATTAACAAGTTTTTTTTGTGTGTGTGTAAAGAAACTATTTCATTTATGATGCTCATATTATTATATTTAGATACTTAAAAAAAATAGTTTTTCTAACATGCAAAACATAATTATTTAAGGTATGGGTGAATTAATAAGCTAAATATTTTCTCCAATCAATATGAATTTATGTGTCGCGATGTTTTTATTAGTTTGGTTAAAATAAAAGGGCCTCCTTGATCTGTTGCTCGGGCGAATGAAAAGAAGATCTTGTATATAGCTAGGCAAATGGTTAAATAATATTTTTTATATTTTAAAATAACTTAATTTTAAACTAAAATGGTTTAGACACTTTTGTTAATTTATTATTAAATAGCTCGTAATATATAGACTTTTATTTTATTATTTATCCTTAAATAGATTTAGCGATGAATTTTTGCTATTTCACGACAGAAGTTATGTCACTAATTTTTATTTTTAATTTAAGTTTTATTCTTTCAAATACTTGAACCGAAATATCTAAAGGCTATAAATAATACTCCAAGAAAAATCACTAATATAAAAGAAAACAAAGATTAATTATATATGAGATTCGTCATTAATTTATTGCTAAATAACTAATAATTACTAGACTCTTTGATAACTGATCATTACTCGAGGTCCTATTTTCTATTATAAAAATTAGTGTTTTCATTGAAAGTAAATCATGCAAGAATAATCATTAATAATTTGTGGTCCTACATGCTATTTTCAAAGTTAGCAAGTCCCACACACAAAAAATAAAAAAAACAGCTAAGTGCCATGCGGATCTTGCATTTACATAGTTTTATAAAGGGCCGCACCCGTAAAGGGCGTCATGATGTAGTTGGTTATATGTATCAAATTCGTAGTTTATAGGTCATATAAAAATAAATTTAGCATGATCTAGCTCACTTCTTGGTTATTTCATAAAATTATTATGACACTCATATAATAGTTTCTTAATTTTTAGTAATTTCTCTCAACAAGCTTGTCCTTATCTATTCTTTATTGCTCCTGGTATTAATGATGAAAATAGACGTCCAATTTTGGAAAAGAATATATTACTAGTACTAATATTCTCCTAAAGAGAATCGACGAGAAAAATTTGTTTAAAGATAAAAAAATTAGTTTCATCAAAAGAAATAATACCCATCAACATATAATTTTTTCAATTTAAATGTTATAATTCAAAACAATAATTAAAAACTAAAAAAAAAGCTAAAATTTTAAAAATTTTAAAATTGAAGTTGAAATTGGAGTTGTGTTTAATTTATAGTTATTTAATAAAGTCATTGCAATTATGTGAATCTTTAACTCTCTAAGTAAATTCGCCTCTAGATAAAGTATCATCCTTTAGTTACCCACCCCAAAATGGAAAAGCTGAAATTTTGTTATTCAATTATTGATAAAATTTGATTTTCATTTTTGGGATATTTAATTAAATTAAAAAAACAAAAAAAACATGTAATTTAATTGAAATTTTTTATTTTTTTTAATAGAAAAACATTGTATCAAGATACTTTTAGAACCATACTACCCATTACTTAAAAACGCTGAAAATGGAGGCACCCTATCGGTTTGTTCAATGAATTTCTTTAGAAGAACATCGGCATCTTTCCTCCGGTTAGTTTACACTCGATAAATGAGTGAAAACTATAAAAAAATTAAAAAAATTAAAAAAATTAAAAAAATTAAAAAAATTAAAAAAATTTTTTTATTTTTTTAGTTTGTTTTTGTTTGATATTTATTTTAAAAGAAAACTTAATGGAGCTACATAAAAATATATGTAATTGAGTTGTTACCGCTAAATATTCTCGCAATGTCATTTTAATTGATACAACAACATAAAAGTACCTAACGTGTTGTGTCAACACATTTACAATTTGTTGCAATAACCTCGATAACTATTTGATTTTGTCAAATAATTGTTGATGTTGCTGCAGCAACTCTTCGCATCTATTTAAAAAATTCAAAAACACAATTATCATTTAAAAAATAAAAAGTTAATCTTTATTTTTTAATTTATTTTAAATTATGAATTCAATAATATTAAATTTTACAAAAAATCAGGTAGAGTTTTTTCTGTTTTTAAATTTTTTAATATTTGAAATTAAATAAATAGTTTTTAATTATTTAAATTTGAATTTCTGCAAAAATCTTGAATTATCTAAGCAACTATTACTACTTTTTTAATTTTGTTAAACAATTATTGATGTTGCCGTGAGAATTCAAGATTCTCCTCACGTGAAATTTAAAATTAATAATTAGTGTACTTTTTTATTAATTATTTCATGTGTGTAGATAAAATGACTTTATAAAGAGCAAAAATTTAGACAACAATACACCGCGTGTGAGTCAAGATTTTACTTAGTGATCCGAAGGAGCAATTTGAATAATCGAGATCTGGGCAATTTATGTGCTGTTGCTTTTAGAAAATCAAAAAAAGGGTAGAACGCAACCACACAACGCGCAAAAACAATAAGATAAGTAGACTTGTGGCTCAACTATAATTTTATTATTTTCTCTATAAGCTTGTCGTTATCCATTATAAAATAATCTTGGTATTAGTAATGATAATAGGACTTTCAATTTTGAAAAAGAAAATACTACTAGCTAGTACTATTTATTCTTCCTAAGAAAATCAAAAGAATAAATTTCATTTTTAAATGAATATTAGTTTAATCGACATTAAATAGTATTTACTAATCACCTTAATTCAATAATCGCTTATGTAAATTCAGAAACAGATTTAAAATTTAGAATTTGTAAAATTCAAGATTTCAAGTTATCAATTTCCTCTTTAATTTATAATTTTAAAAAATTTATGATTAAATGATTATAAATATTTAGTCAATCTATTAAAATTATGTTAATGCTTAACTGCTAAATCTGCATCTAGATAGAGTACCATCTTTTTAGTTATCTAATTTCAAGATGGAAATACTCAACTTTTGGTATTTAATTACTTATAGAATGTAATTATAATTAAACATATGTTATATTGAAATAGTCAAACATATATTTATATTCTTTATTGAAAATAAATTGGATCAAGAAAATTTAAAAACTATATTCAAAACTACCAAAAGAGAACGAAAAATAGACATACTAAAATGAAGGAACTCCATTGATTTTTTTAAAAATATTTTTAATTTTGTCTTTATTTTGTTTTTTTAGTTAGAAATTGATGAATTATTAAAAAGTTATATTAAAATTAATTGATGTTCGTCGATTAATTTCATGTAAAAATTATTATTATTCGTTATATTTTTCTCTAAAAATAAATTACTTGAGCTACATAATAACATAAGTAGTTACGTTGTCACCCGAAAATACTCTTGCAATTTCACATCCCAAATAAAATAATTTATTTCGTTATTATTTAAACCATGTTTATCCTCATCCGTTAAAAAACTCTCCTACGCCAAATAAATTTAACTATAAATACCCTACTACACCCAAGCTCATATTTCATCTTAGAGCAAAAAAAAAAAAAAAAAAAAAGAATTACTTTCATCTTCACCACTATTAATCATGGCCAAAAAATTGCATTTATAGTTTCTGTTATTTGTATTTTCCTACTTGCCAACATATGTGTTGCAAGTGAGAATCCGATTCGATATCCTCAATAGAAAGTGATGCTACACAAGCTATGGACAAGATTGGTGGTTTCCATGGTGGTTTCGATTCCATCCATGGCCATTTTGTTCATCCTCCAACGCCTGTTGGTGGTTTTAATCCTCATCCATGGCCATTTGTTCATCCTCCGATACCGTACCGGTGGTTTTCATCCTAAGTTTCCTGCTATCCATGGCCATTCATGCATCCACCAGTTCCATCTCCACCTAAAGGAGAGAATTAACAAATATTATGGATCAATATCATAATTGGTCACTGCATAGTTGTGATCTTGATCTTAATTAATATCTTTAAGATTCACTGCTTTAGAATAGCTAGTTTAGTTTTTGTGAATTTTCAAGTAGTTTTCGTCAGGATTATCGTTGATTTCGCAAATGATTAAATAAAATTCGGTTTTTTTTTTTAATATGCATTGTTTTTAACTTTATATTGTTGCTTATTAACAAGTTTTTTTTGTGTGTGTGTAAAGAAACTATTTCATTTATGATGCCTATATTATTATATTTAGATACTTAAAAAATAGTTTTTCTAACATGCAAAACATAATTATTTAAGGTATATGAATTAATAAGCTAAATATTTTCTCCAATCATTACAATTTATGTGTCGCGATGTTTTTATTAGTTTGGTTAAAATAAAAAGGGCCTCCTTCTTTGACTACATGCTTGCCTCGGCGAATGAAAAGAAGATCTTGTATATAGCTAGGCAGTCGGCTTAAATAATATTTTTATATTTTAAAAATAACTTAATTTTAAAACTAAACTAGTTATAACACTTCAGTTAATTACTAAAATAGCTCGTAATATATAGACTTTTATTTTATTATTTATCCTTAAATAGATTTAGCGATGAATTTTTGCTATTTCACGACAGAAGTTATGTCACTAATTTTTATTTTTAATTTAAGTTATTCTTTCAAATACTTGAAATGAAATATCTAAAGGCAATAAATAATACTCCAAGAAAAAATCACTAATATAAAAGAAAACAAAGATTAATTATATATGAGATTCGTCATTAATTTATTGCTAAATAACTAATAATTAATAGACTCTTTTGATAATTGATCATTACTCGAGGTCCTATTTTTTATTATAAAAATTAGTGTTTTCGTTGAAAGTAAATCATGCAAGTAAAATATAATAATTTATGGTCCTACATGCTATTTTCAAAGTTAGCAAGTACCACACACAAAAACAAAAAACAGCTAAGTGCCATGCGGATCTTGCATTTACATAGTTTTAGTGAAAGGGTCGCACCCGCAGCGGCGTCATGATGTAGTTGGTTATATGTATCACCTGTAGTTTATAGGTCATATAAAAATAAATTTAGCATGATCTAGCTCACTTCTTGGTTATTTTACAAGATTATTATGACACTCATATAATAGTTTAATTTTAGTAATTTCTGAACAAGCTTGTCCTTATCTATTCTTTATTGCTCCCGTATTAATGATGAAAACAGGACGCCCAATTTGAAAAAGAATATATTACTAGTACTAATATTCTCCTAAAGAGAATCGACGTGAGAAAATTTGTTTAAAGATAAAAAAATTAGTTTCCATCAAAAGAAATAATACCATCAACAACCTCAGCTCAATAAACGTTTCGATAAATTCAACTGCATTCAAATTTAAAGTTCATGAATTTGTACGATAATTTAAAATCAATATTTTCATAATTAAATTTATAGTTATTTAATAAAGTCATTGCAATTATGTGAATCTTTAATCAACTCTCTAAGTAAATTCGCATCTAGATAAAGTATCATCCTTTTAGTTACCCAATTTCAAAAATGGAAAAGCTGAAATTTTGTTATTCAATTATTGATAAAATTTGATTTTCATTTTTTTTGGGATATTTAATTAAATTAAAAAAACAAAAAAAACATGTAATTTAATTGAAATTTTTTATTTTTTTAATAGAAAATATTGTATCAAGATACTTTTAGAACCATACTACCCATTACTTAAAACGTGAAAATGGAGGCACTCCCATCGGTTTGTTCAATGAATTTCTTTAGAAGAACATCGGCATCTTTTCTCCGGTTAGTTTACACTCGATAATGAGTGAAAACTATAAAAAAATTAAAAAAATTAAAAAAATTAAAAAAATTAAAAAAATTAAAAAAATTTTTTTATTTTTTTAGTTTGTTTTTGTTTGATATTTATTTTAAAAGAAAACTTAATGAGCTACATAAAAATTTTAATTGAGTTGTTACCGCTAAATATTCTCGCAATGTCATTTTAAATGATACAACAACATAAAAGTACCTAACGTGTTGTGTCAACACATTTACAATTTGTTGCAATAACCTCGACAACTATTTGATTTTGTCAAATAATTGTTGATGTTGCTGCAAAGCAATTCTTCGCATCTATTTAAAAATCAATATTTGGTGTACTTTACTTTGTCAAAAAGTTAATCTTTTTATTTTTAATTTATTTTAATTTTATCAAACAAGATTTAAAGTTGTTGAAACAACTTCCCGCCTGTTGGAGTAAAATAAAACAACTGTTGAGATGTTGAAGAAAAACAAACAACTATGTTCATTGAAATAAGCCATTTGAATTGCTGCAAAAATCTTGAATTATCTAAGCAACTATTACTACTTTTTAATTTTGATTAACAATTATTGATGTTGCCGTGAGAATTCAAGATTCTCTCAGAAATTTAAAATTAATAATTAGTGTACTTTTTTTATTAATTATTTCATGTGTGTAGATAAAATGACTTTATAAAGAGCAAAAAATTATGACAACAATACACCACGGTATGTTTGAGCCAAGATTTTACTTAGTGATCCGAAGGAGCAATTTGAATAACTGCAGATCAATTTATGTGTTGTTGCTTTTAGAAAATCAAAAAAGGGTAGAACGCAACCACACAACGCGCAAAAACAATAAGATAAGTAGACATGTGGCTCAACTATAATTTTATTATTTTCTCTATGTTTGTCGCTATCCATTATAAAATAATCTTGGTATTAGTAATGATAATAGGACTTTCAATTTTGAAAAAGAAAATACTACTAGCTAGTACTATTTATTCTTCCTAAGAAAATCAAAAGAATAAATTTCATTTTTAAATGAATATTAGTTTAATCAGATTAAATAGTATTTACTAATCACCTTAATTCAATAATCGTTTATGTAAATTCAGAAACGTATTTAAAATTTAGAATTTGTAAAATTCAAGATTTCAAGTTATCAATTTCCTCTTTAATTTATAATTTTAAAATTTATGATTAAATGATTATAAATATTTAGTCAATCTATCAAAATTATGTTAATGCTTAATCAAGTTGCTAACCCGCATCTAGATAGAGTACCATCTTTTTAGTTATCTAATTTCAAGATGAAATACTAACTTTGGTATTTAATTACTTATAGAATGTAATTATAATTAAACATATGTTATATTGAAATAGTCAAATATATATTTATATTCTTTATTGAAAATAAATTGGATCAAGAAAATTTAAAAACTATATTCAAAACTACCAAAAGAGAACCTAAAAAAATAGACATACTAAATGAAGGAACCTATTGATTTATGAAAAAATTATTAATTTTTAATTATATATTTTGTTTTTTTAGTTAGAAATTGATGAATTATTAAAAAGTTATATTAAAATTAATTGATGTTCGCCGATTAATTTCATGTAAAAATTATTATTATTCGTTATATTTTTTTCTAAAAATAAATTAATGGGGCTACATAATAACATAAGTAGTTACGTTGTCACCCGAAAATACTCTTTGCAATTTCACATCCCAAATAAAATAATTTATTTCTGTTAATATTTAAACCGACATGTTTATCCTCATCCGTTAAAAACTCTCCTACGCCAAATAAATTTAACCCTATAAATATCCTACTACACCAAGCTTCATATTTCATCTTAGAGCAAAAGAATTACTATTCACCACTATTAATCATGGCCAAGAAAATTTCATTGTTAGCTTTGTTATTTGTATTTTCCTACTTGCCAACATAGGTTGTAAGTGAGGAATCTCGATTCGATATCCTCAATAGAAAGTGATGCTACACAAGCTAAGGGACAAGATTGGTGGTTTCCATGGTGGTTTCGTTTCCATCCATGGCCATTTTGTTCATCCTCCAATGCCTGTTGGTGGTTTTAATCCTCATCCATGGCCATTTGTTCATCCTCCGATACCACCGTGGTTTTCATCCTAAGTTTCCTTATTATCCATGGTCATTCATGCATCCACCGGGCCCATCTCCACCTAAAGGAGAGAATTAACAAATATTATGGATCAATATCATAATTGGTCACTGCATAGTTGTGATTCTTAATTCTTTAATTAATATCTTTAAGATTCACTGCTTTTAGAATAGCTAGTTTAGCTTTTGTGAATTTTCAAGTAGTTTTCGTTCTCGTAGGATTACCGCTTGATTTCGCTAATGATTAAATAAAATTTGATTTTTTTTTTTAATATGCATTGTTTTTAACTTTATATTGTTGCTTATTAACAAGTTTTTTTTGTGTGTGTGTAAAGAAACTATTTCATTTATGATGCTCATATTATTATATTTAGATACTTAAAAAAAATAGTTTTTCTAACATGCAAAACATAATTATTTAAGGTATATGAATTAATAAGCTAAATATTTTCTCCAATCATTACAATTTATGTGTCGCGATGTTTTTATTAGTTTGCTAAAATAAAAGGGCCTCTTCTTTGACTAGCGCTGCCTCGCTAATGAAAAGAAGATCTTGTATATAGCTAGGCAATGGTTTAAATAATATTTTTATATTTTAAAAATAACTTAATTTTAAAACTAAACTAGTTATAACACTTCAGTTAATTTATTATTAAATAGCTGCAATATATAGACTTTTATTTTATTATTTATCCTTAAATAGATTTAGCGATGAATTTTTGCTATTTACTCTATTGGTAGTTATGTCACTAATTTTTATTTTTAATTTAAGTTTTTATTCTTTCGAAATACTTGAACTGAAATATCTAAAGGCAATAAATAATACTCCAAGAAAAAAAATCAATAATATAAAAGACAAACAAAGATTAATTATATAAAGATTCGTCATTAATTTATTGCTAAATAACTAATAATTAATAGACTCTTTTGATAATTGATCATTACTCGAGGTCCTATTTTCTATTATAAAATTAGTGTTTTCATGAGAGTAAATCATGCAAGAATAATATAATTTGTGGTCCTACATGCTATTTTCAGTTAGCAAGTCCCACACACAAAAAAAAAAATAAAAAAAAACAGCTAAGTGCTGAAGTGGATCTTGCATTTACATAGTTTTAGTGAAAGGGTCGACCCGTAAAGGGCGTCATGATGTAGTTGGTTATATGTATCAAATTCGTAGTTTATAGGTCATATAAAAATAAATTTAGCATGATCTAGCCTACTTCTTGGTTATTTCATAAAATTATTATGACACTCATATAATAGTTTAATTTTTAGTAATTTCCTTAACAAGCTTGTCCTTATCTATTCTTTATTGCTCCTGGTATTAATGATGAAAATAGGACGTCCAATTTTGAAAAAGAATATATTACTAGTACTAATATTCTCCTAAAGAGAATCGACGAGAAAAATTTGTTTAAAGATAAAAAAATTAGTTTCATCAAAAGAAATAATACCCATCAACAACCTCATCTCAATAAACGCTTTCGATAAATTCAGAACCAGATTCAAATTTAAATTTTGAATTTAATTTTGTACATTTTTTAATTTTACAATTTTTTAATTTTATCGTTAAATTTATAGTTATTTAATAAAGTCATTGCAATTATGTGAATCTTTAATCAACTCTCTAAGTAAATTCGCATTCAGATAAAGTATCATCTCTTTTTAGTTACCCAATTTCAAAATGGAAAAGCTAAAATTTTGTTATTCAATTATTAATAAATTAATCCTTTTAAAACACCTCTTTCAAAGCATAAAACTACGTAGTTTAGACATATTTTTTAATAAATAACTTTTTATTTTTTTAATAGAAAATATTGTATCAAGATACTTTTAGAACCATACTACCCATTACTTAAAAACGTGTAAAATGGAGGCACCCTATCGGTTTGTTCAATGAATTTCTTTAGAAGAACATCGGCATCTTTCTCCGGGTTAGTTTACACTGATAATGAGGAAAAACTATAAAAATATTTTTTTACACTAATATTCAAAATTAAAAAAACAAAAAAAATATATTATTATTTGTTATATTTATTTTAAAAGAAAATTTAATGGAGCTAGCATAAAAATATATGTAATTGAGTTGTTACCGCTAAATATTCTTGCCATGTCATTTTAATTGATACAACAACATAAAAAGTACCTAACGTGCTGTGTCAACACATTTACAATTTGTTGCAATAATCCTCGATAACTATTTGATTTTGTCAAATAATTGTTGATGTTGTCATAGAAAGCAACTCTTCGCATCTATTTAAAAAATTCAAAAACACAATTATCATTTAAAAAATAAAAAGTTAATCTTTATTTTTTAATTTATTTTAATTTTATCAAACAAGATTTAAAGTTGCTGAAACAACTTCGCCTGTTGGAGCAAAATAAAACAACTCGTTGAGATGTTGAAGAAAAACAAACAACTATGTTCATTGAAATAAGCCATTTGAATTGTTGCAAAATCTTGAATTATCTAAGCAACTATTACTACTTTTTAATTTTGTTAAACAATTACGTTGCCGTGAGAATTCGCATTCTCTCGTGAAATTAAAATTAATAATTAGTGTACTTTTTTTATTAATTATTTCATGTGTGTAGATAAAATGACTTTATAAATAGTTTTTTTAAAAAAAATTATGACAACAATACACCGCCGCGGTATGTTTGAGTCAAGATTTTACTTAGTGATCCGAAGGAGCAATTTGAATAACTGCAGATCAAGTAATTTATGTGTTGTTGCTTTTAGAAAATCAAAAAGGGTAGAACGCAAACCACACAACGCGCAAAACAATAAGATAAGTAGACCTCGTGGCTCAACTATAATTTTATTATTTTCTCTATAAGCTTGTCGTTATCCATTATAAAAAAATCTTGGAATTAGTAATGATAATAGGACTTTCAATTTTGAAAAAAAAATACTACTAGCTAGTACTATTTATTCTTCCTAAGAAAATCAAAAGAATAAATTTCATTTTTAAATGAATATTAGTTTAACTGATTAAATAGTATTTACTAATCACCTTAATTCAATAATCGTTTATGTAAATTCGTAAACAGATTTAAAATTTAGAATTTATAAATTAATATAATTGTAATTTGTGAATATTTTAATATTATAATACTAAATTTATGATTAAATGATTATAAATATTTAGTCAATCTATCAAAATTATGTTAATGCTTAATCAAGTTGCTAAATCTGCATCTAGATAGAGTAAACCATCTTTTTTTGGTTATCTAATTTCAAGATGGAAATACTCAACTTTTGGTATTTAATTACTTATAGAATGTAATTATAATTAAACATATGTTATATTGAAATAGTCAAACATATATTTATATTCTTTATTGAAAATAAATTGGATCAAGAAAATTTAAAAACTATATTCAAAACTACCAAAAGAGAACGAAAAATAGACATACTAAAATGAAGGAACTCCATTGATTTTGTAAAAAATTATTAATTTTAACAAATAAAACCGAATGCATGAAAATGATTAAAAAATTATTTTTATATTAAAATTAATTGATGTTCGTCGATTAATTTCATGTAAAAATTATTATTATTCGTTATATTTTTTCTAAAAAATAAATTAATGGAGCTACATAATAACATAAGTAGTTACGTTGTCACCCGAAAATACTCTTGCAATTTCACATCCCAAATAAAATAATTTATTTCCAATATTTAAACCGACATGTTTATCCTCATCCGTTAAAACTCTCCTACGCCAAATAAATTTAACCCTATAAATACCCTACTACACCAAGCTTCATTTCATCTTAGAGCAAAAAAGAAATTACTATTCACCACTATTAATCATGGCCAAGAAAATTGCATTGTTAGCTTTGTTATTTGTATTTTTCCTACTTGCCAACATATGTGTTGCAAGTGAGGAATCTCGATTCCGATATCCTCAATAGAAAGTGATGCTACACAAGTTAAGGGACAAGATTGGTGGTTTCCATGGTGGTTTCGTTTCCATCCATGGCCATTTGTTCATCCTCCAATGCCTGTTGGTGGTTTTAACTTTCATCCATGGCCATTTGTTCATCCTCCGATACCAACTCGGTGGTTTTCATTCTAAGTTTCCTTATTATCCATGGCCATTCATGCATCCACCAGTTCCATCTCCACCTAAAGGAGAGAATTAACAAATATTATGGATCAATATCATAATTGGTCATCGCATAGTTGTGATCTTGATCTTAATTAATATCTTTAAGATTCACGCTTAGAATAGCTAGTTTAGTTTTTGTGAATTTTCAAGTAGTTTTCGCTCGTAGGATTGTCGCTTGATTTCGCTAATGATTAAATAAAATTCGGTTTTTTTAATATGCATTGTTTTTAACTTTATATTGTTGCTTATTAACAAGTTTTTTTTGTGTGTGTGTAAAGAAACTATTTCATGCTCATATTATTATATTTAGATACTTAAAAAAAATAGTTTTTCTAACATGCAAAACATAATTATTTAAGGTATATGAATTAATAAGCTAAATATTTTCTCCAATCATTACAATTTATGTGTCGCGATGTTTTTATTAGTTTGGTTAAAATAAAAAGGGCCTCCTTCTTTGACTAGATGCTGTCTCTATAATGAAAAGAAGATCTTGTATATAGCTAGGCAACGTTTAAATAATATTTTTTATATTTTTAAAATAACTTAATTTTTAAAACTATTTATTTTTTTTAAAAAATATCAAAAAAGGATTATTAAATAGCTCAACAATATATAGACTTTTATTTTATTATTTATCCTTAAATAGATTTAGCGATGAATTTTTGCTATTTCACGACAGAAGTTATGTCACTAATTTTTATTTTTAATTTAAGTTTTATTCTTTCGAAATACTTGAAATGAATACTCAAAGGCTATAACAATACTCCAAGAAAAAATCACTAATATAAAAGAAAACAAAGATTAATTATATATGAGATTCGTCATTAATTTATTGCTAAATAACTAATAATTAATAGACTCTTTTGATAATTGATCATTACTCGAGGTCCTATTTTCTATTATAAAAATTAGTGTTTTCGTTGAAAGTAAATCATGCAAAGAATAATCATTAATAATTTGTGGTCCTACATGCTATTTTCAAAGGCAAGTCCTGCCACACACAAAAAAAACAAAAAACAGCTAAGTGCCATATGGATCTTGCATTTACATAGTTTTAGTGAAAGGGTCGCACCCGTAAAGGGCGTCATGATGTAGTTGGTTATATGTATCAAATTCGTAGTTTATAGGTCATATAAAAATAAATTTAGCATGATCTAGCTCACTTATAGGTTATTTCATAAAATTATTATGACACTCATATAATAGTTTAATTTTAGTAATTTCTGAACAAGCTTGTCCTTATCTATTCTTTATTGCTCCTGGTATTAATGATGAAAATAGGACGTCCAATTTTGAAAAGAATATATTACTAGTACTAATATCTCTCCTAAAGAGAATCGACGAGAAAAATTGTTTAAAGATAAAATTAGTTTCATCAAAAGAAATAATACCCATCAACAACCTCATCTCAATAAACGTTTCGATAAATTCAGAACCAGATTCAAATTTAAAGTTCATGAATTTGTACGATAATTTAAAATCAATATTTTCATAATTAAATTTATAGTTATTTAATAAAGTCATTGTAATTATGTGAATCTTTAATCAACTCTCTAAGTAAATTCGCCTCTAGATAAAGTATCATCCTTTTAGTTACCCAATTTCAAAATGGAAAAGCTAAAATTTTGTTATTCAATTATTAATAAATTAATCCTTTTAAAACACCTCTTTCAAAGCATAAAACTACGTAGTTTAGACATATTTTTTAATAAATAACTTTTTATTTTTTTTAATAGAAAAACATTGTATCAAGATACTTTTAGAACCATACTACCCATTACTTAAAACGTGAAATGGAGGCAACTTATCGGTTTGTTCAATGAATTTCTTTTAGAAGAACATCGGCATCTTTCTCCGGTTAGTTTACACTGATAATGAGTGAAAACTATAAAAAAATTAAAAAAATTAAAAAAATTAAAAAAATTAAAAAAATTTTTTTATTTTTTTAGTTTGTTTTTGTTTGATATTTATTTTAAAAGAAAACTTAATGGAGCTACATAAAAATATATGTAATTGAGTTGTTACCACTAAATATTCTCGCAATGTCATTTTAATTGATACAACAACATAAAGTACCTAACGTGCTGTGTCAACACATTTACAATTTGTTGCACAACCCGACAACTATTTGATTTTGTCAAATAATTGCTGATGTTGCTGCAGCAACTCTTCGCATCTATTTAAAAAAATCAATATTTGGTGTACTTTACTTTGTCAAAAAAGTTAATCTTTATTTTTAATTATTTTAATTTTATCAAACAAGATTTAAAGTTGTTGAAACAACTTCCTCGCTTGTTGGAGTAAAAATAAAACAACTGTTGAGATGTTGAAGAAAAACAAACAACTATGTTCATTGAAATAAGCCATTTGAATTGCTGCAAAAATCTTGAATTATCTAAGCAACTATTACTACTTTTTTAATTTTGTTAAACAATTATTGATGTTGCCGTGGAGAATTCAAGATCTCTCTGAAATTTAAAAATTAATAATTAGTGTATTTTTTTTATTTTTTTTATTTTTTTTATTTTTTTTAGTTTTTTTATTTTTGTATCAAATTAAAATTATGACAACAATACACCGCCGCGGTATGTTTGAGCCAAGATTTTACTTAGTGATCCGGCTAGGAGCAATTTGAATAATCGCAGACCGGCAATTTATGTGTTGTTGCTTTTAGAAAATCAAAAAAGGGTAGAACGCAACCACACAACGCGCAAAAACAATAAGATAAGTAGACCTGTGGCTCAACTATAATTTTATTATTTTCTCTATAAGCTTGTCGCTATCCATTATAAAAATACCCGGTATTAGTAATGATAATAGGACTTTCTTAATTTTGAAAAGAAAATACTACTAGCTAGTACTATTTATTCTTCCTAAGAAAATCAAAGAATAAATTTCTTTAAATGAATATTATTTAATCAGATTAAATAGTATTTACTAATCACCTTAATTCAATAAACGTTTATGTAAATTCTAAACAAACATTTAAAATTTAGAATTTGTAAAATTCAAGATTTCAAGTTATCAATTTCCTCTTTAATTTATAATTTTAAAAAATTTATGATTAAATGATTATAAATATTTAGTCAATCTATCAAAATTATGTTAATGCTTAATCAAGTTGCTAAATTTGCATCTAGATAAAGTCCAATTTTTTTATTTAAAAACATACAACACAACATAATACAATATAATATATAACAATATATAAAACATGATATCATAAAACATTAAATTATAATTTAATTAAAATTTATGATTTTGATTTTTTTAATATTTTTAATTATTTAATTTGTTACTTAATTTAATATTATTTATTCATTTCCTTTTTTGAATTTTTTAATATTTATTGAATTTAATTATAATAAAAAAAAAACTACTTTAATTATCTTTAATTTCAATTATTAAATTTTTTATTCTTTATTGAAAATAAATTGATCAAGAAAATTTAAAAACTATATTCAAAACTACCAAAAGAGAACGAAAAAATAGACATACTAAATGAAGGAACTCCATTGGATTTTGTAAAAAAAATTAATTTTTAACAAATAAAACAGACGTATTTTCGCTTGTTACTTTTCTACGTAAAATGCATGAAAATAATTAAAAATTATTTTTATATTAAAATTAATTGATGTTCGTCGATTCTAGGTTGAATATGAGCCGTTTGGGCTCCCGTAACTCAAATATGAGCCATCCGGGCGCCTCGTACTAAATATGAGCCGTTTGGGCCCCCGTAGCTAAATATGATCCATCTGGGGCCCCCGTAGCTAAATATGATCCGTTTGGGCTCTGTAACTAAATATAAGTCGCTTGGGCTCCTATAGTCAACATGATCCGTCCGGCTCCTTATAACCGAATATGAGACGCTTGGGCTCCCATAGCCGAATATGAGACGTCCGAGCTTTTGTAACCGAATATGAGCTGGCTGGGCTCTCGTAACTGAATATGAGTCGTTTGGGCCCCTGTAACCGAATATGAGCCTTCGGGGCTCAGAGAATATGAGCCATCTAGGCTCTTGTAACCGAATATGAGTCGTCTAGGCTCCTAGCGTTGATTATAATCTATACATCCTTGATAGAATAAGGTGAGGTCTATAGTGGCTTAACCGATACTCTAAATGTCATGCTAGACAATGGTAGCTCATAAGCAAATAGTAAGGTCGCAAGCGACCAACTATTTAGTTTCCGCTAGGAACGACCGTAGGGCCGCTACTAATTGTACATGCTCCTAAGCAGTCCACCCTAACCCTTCCACAGGCAACTTTCTATAATTCTTAGCCTAAAGGTAATATTGTACTACTATGGTTCTTGTCCTTTAGATATTAACTTTGTTTTTTCATATTTCATATGACTTCTCTAGGCGATTCATAGCCTCGTAGGCAGGTATATTTGGACCTAGCCACCCGCGGCAACCCGCATGGGTATCTATAAGAGAAGGCAAGGGCGTTGGCCCAACATCCAACTACTAATAAGGTTCCCTCCTTAGGGTATCATCTGGTGTATCAGACTTGTAGCAACTGGGATGGTTTCCAGGGCGACCTATATGACAAGCACTAAGTCGTCTACAACTAACATTCATTGGTAGTGGCTAACTAAATGGCAGGTCGTCACTCATTTCACTAGGTAACCCTGGTGTCCCTGGCTCTAGGGTAAGACCATCCTCTCTAAATTTTGGCTCTGGAGGCGTCAAGGTACGCCAACAGCCTCTAGGAGAGCTGACTGACAACACAGGCGCCAAACTGATAGTTTTATCGCCCCGCCTGTGCCCTATGTTGTCCAACTTACCAACTCATCCTACCAAACTACCCTAATCTTCTAAGGTCTTGGCATGATAGCAAACACCAAAATTCTACTAATACAAAGGAACAAAGGACAAAGGAGTTTCTACGACGCTCCTAGCGTGAGTCACACTTAACATACCTTTTCCCGCCGAGGGATACTGCAATATACTCAAAACATCTTTTAGCAAAACTAACCATGATCCTTATCTACTACCAAAAGAATCCTAGTTACAACATATAGGATCGTTATCTCCGTTCAAGAACATACGTCGTATCATCATATGAATAGAATAACTTGCCGAAGTGATAAGCCTTAGCATAATTCTTGAATGTTGACTTTTATTTATTACACAAGCTTCCCACTCGAAGCGCAATTCCACTCAATTTCAATCTTTTCACGCTAAGAGAATAAGCTACATTCAATACTAAGAATGCAAACAACAATATCATTTGATATTATTAAATAATAATTCAACTCCGTTTAATTTTGGCTGAAACTCACAATTTCCTCGAGAGTTTAGAAGGAAGAAATGCTTACCTATTGCCTCGTAGCAGCTTAGGATTCAAATTTTACGTAATTCTAAAACCTTTAGTTGGCGGTCTGCACTGAAGCGAATTTTCGTGAAACAACTCACAGGGATGTTCCTTGTAGGCCTAGAACTCAATACCCAAGATGAATTTGTATTTGACTAGGAGTTTAGTAAACCAGAATTTGATGAAAACAAAAGAACTCCACTTCCTCTTCTTCTCTGCCGAGGGGAATTTTTAAAATAAAGAACCTAACACTTAAACATATATGTATAGGTGGGGTGGTGGCCTAGGGGGCGCGGAGGGCCTCCCATAACGCCTGAAAAGAGATGCGACGCGCCAACCGTAGAGCCAGTTGGCTGGTGGGTGCAGAGCGATGCCTAGCACCGGGCCTCCAAGCTGGGCTCTCTGCTCATTTGATGTCGTGTTCATATATTCATTCCTGCCCTTTTCCCCATGCTATTCCAAAATTCTCAACATACATACGCACATGTCCGTTAAACAATAGAAACTATAGGAACTTATGGGGTGTAATATCATCCCCCTTAGAAAACATTTGTCCTCGAATGTAAACTAAGCTTAAGACTCAACTCTTTTAGTTATTGCTACAAAAATTCGGCAGAGTCTCCGCTGTAATAGGGACTATCCGTAAACTCAAACACGTAAAAGTCCAACACAAGCATCTCACAGACTCTATCTCGCAACTAAATAACACAATAATACCATATGTATAAGCAACTGATAACAATAGCAATAAAGTCACTGTAGAGCATCTGGAACTATCTCTCCTTAACTGAAATCGGCTGAGTCTATATACTATCATCGTAGAGCTTGGAACAACTAAAATATCCAAACTTCGCAATATTCGTAGTTTTTCAACTCCTCTCTTCTATATTTCAGTTCCCCCCCTCATAATACTCTAATGAGCTACATCTTTGGTTCTCAAGATAGCTCTACAAACCTAAGGATCTAATATAACCATTGAGTCTCTCGTGGGATGGCTATAATCGAAGAAGCGTCGACTGGATAACCCATGAAAGGTCCCTTACGCGTTGGCATGCATTGATGACCGTATCCTAGCCTCGAAGGCAATTCTAACTCCTAGGCCACATGGCCGATCTTTCAGAGGACCCAGTGTAGCTTGGTGAATCTAGGACTAGCTTTCCCTTCTTGTCAAATCTCATAACGCCCTTCAGTGGCGAAGTTTTCAGAATACCCAATCGCTGCTTCAATCCTTAACTTCTTATGCCAAAGTTAGAGTAGGACTACAAGTTTAACTTTTCCTTCGACTGATGGTATGCCCGGTTCGACTACCCCTGACCGACCTATTTCAGGTCACCGTATAGGGGGCCTACCTTCCCAAATCTGCACATTTCTCCAAGCATTTTCATCATATACTCTTCTTGGCTAGTTGTCCGTGGTGAGAAGTTGTACCTGCTAATCCGCATCCCAATCCGACCTAACACCCCTTTCCAACACCTAACAGTGGGTTTTTCCTTCTGTAAGAACCAATAGACACTGGGACATCATATAGCCAAAATGTTTCGTTAGTATTCAATTCAGTGTAGTTCTTTTGCTGAAATGTCATTCGACCGGCAAGGAATAAGTTAATCTCATTATTCTTCCAACAATGACCCAACGGGTAATATTTTTCCAAGTATGAAGTAACCTTGTAACTATATTCAGACTGACTACTTCTCGCTTCCACGCAGGCATGGAAATCTCCTAAATTAGCCGCCCGATTTCTCGCCTCAGGCTGGCTGCTCCCCTCTCCCCCAACTGTAGCACCTCATTGGTACCTCTCCTAATGCAACGTAAGCCAACTTGTAGTTGTCCTGGATTTTGTTTTATATCAAACATTACTTCTTTTAGACACATTTGAAATGAAAGCTTAGGACTCAACTCTATACAACTCGGCTCTATAGCACAATCTAAAAAGAAGGAAAGGTAACCATACTATCATGCCTCGTAGCCTCCGCTTATAAAAAATGTGGTGCACAACACATTTATAAACAAGACTCTAGTAGACCTTGCGACTTTATGGGATACAACATCTCGATACCAAGTTTATCATGCCCCACCTTGGGAGGCATGGCTGGCATCTAATGCCACAGTGGGATCTGCGCTAACCTAGCTGGGCATATGCACCTCTAGTGCCTACCAGCGACTCAAAATCAAGAAAATAAACTGCTATATCTCTATTTATAAACATTATCCTCAGCCGATAAGGCCACGCATCACCTATAAAAGAAAACAACTAACCCAACTAACATAACACTTATAGGGATCTTATGTAGCTAACAAGACCACCATGTGGTCTAGTTATAACAGAATGAAAGCAGCAAAGAATATAAACACCCGCTCGATAAGGCCACTAACTAAAGTTATAGTAGGCCCTACAAGACCAACATATAGAACCTAATATATATAGGCCCCACACGGCCAACTAATCACAGATTGTAGTATGCAAGCCTCTAAGAGTGAAAATATTAGTCGGACAGGGCCCCGCCTACCCAAATACTATATAAATAAAAGATAGGTAAACCTCTACAACCTGACAACTCTGAATGAAAGGAAGTCGACAATATACCGACTCTCAATAGCTTCTAGAGATCCTATAACCGTCCTCTAAACCTGGCTGTAGCAAGTATGCAAAATAATTTCCCCATAGTTGGGTGTCAAAAGACAATATGTACCAAATATGTAAGGCAAGAAAGAAGACCGAATAGAAGCTGATAAAGCATTGAAAGTGAATATCAAGAAGGGATAGAAGTTAACCTATAAGCTTTCTTATCCATAACCTGTATCTAGTAAAACACTACACATATATGAGTTGAAGTTGTACGACTATACATTCATAAGCTATAAAGTTAGCGTGCAAGCATACAAATAAGAACCTAACTTGGCCCCTATAAGCCGGGAAGGTACAAACAACATAAAAATAACCTACCTAGGCCCCCCATAAGCCCCGACAAAGTGCCAATCGCCTATATACTCCCTATTGGTACCCCTTAGGTCTTGTAGGTAACTGTAATTGTAATTGAGTCATTTGGGCTCCTATGACTGTATATACGATGTTTGGGCTAATATGAGCTGTCTAGGCTCTTATAACTGAATATGAGTCGTCTAGGCTCCTGTACTAAATATGAGTCATTTGGACCCCTCGTAGCTGAATATGAGCCGTCTCGGGGGCTCCTCGGCTCCGAATATGAGCCATTGGCTCATGTAGCTAAATATGAGTCGCCTAGTCTCCTATAACTGAATATAAGCCGTCCGCTCCGTAGCTGAATATGAGCCATCTGGACTCCTGTAACTTCAATATGAGCCGTCGGGCTCCTGTGAATCGAATATGGGCCATCTCGTGCTCCCTTGTATTTAATATGAGCCTTCGAGATCCCGTAGCCGGGCTTATGTCTTCTAGTCTCCGGCAAGTGATTACAATCTCTCGCGCTCTGGGCTACTGCATCAGGTGAGGCTCAGGAGTGGTTTAATCGATACCTCAATGTCATGCTAGACAATGGTAACTCATAAGAAATAGTAAGCAAGGTGTGCTAATTAATTATTTAGTTCCTCGCTTAGAACGACTATTGGGATGCTACTAATCTGACATGATCCCCGAGCAAGCCACTCTCTAAACCTTCAATGGTATAAACTTACTATATTCTTATCCTAAAGGTAATACCGTACTAGTAGGGTTCTAGTCCCTTAGATATTAACTTGGTTTGTGCGTACTTAATATGACTTCTAGGCGATTCATAGCCTCGTAGGCAAGTATATCTGGACCTAGCCACCTGCGACAACCTGCACATAGGTATCTATAAGAAAGGTGCCGGGGTGCGTCGCCCCACATCCAAATTACCAATAAGGTTCCCTCCTTAGGCAGTTAACATCAAATCTATTAGACTTAGCACGGGGATGGTTTCCTAGGGCGTCCCGCATGACAAGCACTAAGTCGTCTCGCAATAAATGTAAAGACCGGCAAAGGGCTAACTAAATGGCAGGTGTTGTCACTCATTTCACTAGGAAACCCCGGTGCTCGCCGCTCTAGCGTAAGAGTATCCTATCTAAATTCTGGCCCAAAAGGCTTCAAGGTACGCCAATGACCTCTGGGTGAGTTTAACTGATAACATAGGTGCCAAACCGACAGTTATATCGTTCGAATGCACTTATGTTAACTAACTTACCAACTCAAGACCAACATCTAACCCTAAACTTGTAAGGTCTTGGAATGACAAAGAAACCACTGCATTCTACTAATACAAAGTGAATAGAAGAACAGAGGAGTTTCTATGACACTCCTAGTGAGTCACACTTAACATATTCTTTCCGGACGAGGACACCGCAATATACTCAAATGTCTTTTAGTAGCTAACCACAATCTATATAATCATAATCTCATCGACGACAATGATCATAATATACATGATCCTTATCTACTACCAGCAGCTAGTTACAACATACAGATCATTATCTCCGTTCAAGAATGTAGGTCGTATCATTATACGACAAGAATAACTTACCAAAGTGATAAGCCTTAACATATCTTGAATGTCGATTTCTTGTTCACACATTTCCACCTAAAACCAATAATTTCACTCAATTACATATCCTTATGTTGAGAGAATAAGTCTATATTCAATACTAAGACTCGGCAAACAACAATATCATTTGATATTATTAACAATAATCAACTCGCTTTTAATTGACGATAACTCACAATTTCTCAAGAGTTTAGAAGGGAGAGATGCTTACTCTATTGCCTATAGCCTCTTAGGATTCAATTTGAAGTAATTTTGACAACCTTTACTGCGGGGTTCTCGTACCTAAGCGAATTTTCAAGAAATAACTCCGTAGGGATATTCCTTGTAGACCTAGAACTCAATACCCAAGACAAATTTTTGCATTTGACGGAGTTTAGCAAACATTTGATGAAAAACAAGAACTCACGCCCTTTTCTCTTTCTCTCGCCTAGGGAAAACTTTTTAAAATGAAGAACTTAACACTTAAACACAATACGCACACACACACACACACACACACACATATATATATATATAGAGAGAGAGAGAGCTGTGGCAAAGTGGGTCCTAGGGCGAGCGGCATGCCGCCGTAGCGCCTGCACTCAGCTAGCGCGGCACGACGCCCAGGTGTTGGGCCTCTAACCCGCCTCCTACTCACTTAATGTCGTGTTTTGTATATTCATCCCCCGGGCCTTTTCCCATGCATTGTATTCCTAAAATTCTCAATATGCGTACGCACGTGTTCATTAAACGATAGAAACTATAGAAACTTACGGGAGGTAACAGGATATTTTCAATATGAATGTCCAAAGTGGAATAAGAAAGAAAATTATGCATAACCGAAAGAAGAAGATGAGCTGTTGTTAATGGCCTATATGGAACTACATGAAGTAAAAAGGAGCGATATGTGGTTCTTATATTCTAGATGCTTAAATCACATGTGTGGAAATCGAGATTTTTTTCAAGCTTGACATAGCTTTTTCTCACACTGTCAAGCTTGGAAATAATACAAGAATGAAGGTTATTGAAAAGGGAACAGTGAAATTATTCTTGCAGGGAGTTTGTTATTCCGTTGTATGTATATTGGGTTTGAACTCAAAATAATCTCTTGAGCATCGGGCAGTCAAGAAACAGGATTAGTTGTGCTATTTAAAGATGGTGTGTGTAGTGTTTTTCATTCACCAAGAAGAAAGATGGAAGAATCCATTATGAGTGCAAATCGAATGTTCATTTTTCTTGCTGGAGCCTTCATTCACAAAAATTAAAGCAAGCAAGATGTCTCCAAATCAACAATACAGATCAGTCAACCTTTGGCACTATCGTTATGGCCATCTCAGCTAAGCAAGCAAAGGCCTGTGCACTCTGAAATACAAAAGATATGGTGAAAGATTTGCCAAGCAAATTGTAGCACCAAAAGACAATTTGGTGAGGCATGCATGAAAGGCAAGAAACACATACTCCAATTTCAAAAAAGGAATTAGTGGAGAGCAACTAAAAAATTGGGTCAGACAAATCTTTATGGTCCTATTACACTAGCTTCAAGTAGCTAGAAGAGGTACTTATTGTGCTTTATAAATGATTTTTTAAGGAAAACAAAGACTTATTTTCTTTTGAAAAATTCAAAATTCTTAAAATTTCCAAAATTAAAAATTATGAAATTAAAAAAACAATAAACTTTAAAAATATTTTTAAATATTTAACAACAGATAGAGGAGGGGAATTCAATTCTACGGAATTCAATGATTTTTATGAACAACATGGAGTGAGAGGATACAATTGACCATAGTCTATACTCTACAACAAATTGTAGTGGTTGAATGCAAGAATCATACAATAATGAACTTGGTATGAGCAATGTTTACAGAGAAGAAAGTACCTAAGAATTTCTGGCTAGAATAGTGGGACGATTCACGTCTTGAATCGATCACCTACCCTAGCTTTAAAGGATATGACCCTAGAAGAGGCATGGAGTGGAGAGAAGCCATCAATTGATTATTTTCGAGTGTTCGGAATTCCAGGACATGCTTATATTCAAATGCTAGGAGAACCAAACTTGAAGCATAAAAGTGCGAGTTGTGTTCTATTCGGGGTTAGTGGTGAATCCAAAGGGTACAGAATGTTTGATTCGGTTGCAAAAAGAATTATAGTTATTCGTTATGTAATTTTCAAAGAAGATCGTTTGTGGGATTGGAATGCAAATTTTGAAAGAGAACAACTAATGGAATTATATTAGGGAGACAACATTAAAGAAGAGAACATAGCTCAAGAAGGAGAAGTCACAGAAGATGATATCAATTCACCAATCAAAAATAATTCATCATTTTCTGCACTAGACCTGGTAGTAAGGGAGAGTAGAAATTGATGTCCACATACGTGGTCGGCAGATTATACTTCCAGCAAATATTTTTCAGAAGAAAATGAAGCAAACATGGTACTTTTGATGATATCATATCCTACAAGCTTTGAGGAAGTTGTCAAAAGCCCAAAATAAAGACTGGCCATGGATGAAGGAATAAAATCCATTGAAAGAAATCAAAGTTGGTGCTTGATGGTACTACCTGCTGATGAAAAGAAAATAGGAGTAAAATAGGTTTATAAAACCAAACTAAATGAGCTTGGTGAAATTGACAAATACAAAGCAAGATTAGTGGTTAAAGGCTATACTGTGGAACGGTGGTTGATTATACTTAAGTTTTTGCACCCTGTATGAATGGATATAATGAGAATGATCATTTTTGCAGCTCAAAGGGGTTGGAAACTATATCAATTAGATGTCAAATCAGCTTACCTATATGGGGAGTTCAAGGAAGATGTTTTTATAAAATGTACCTAAAAGGTTATGAGAAAATGAGGTGAGCAATTGTGTATAAGCTACAAAAGGCACTTTTTGGACTAAAACAGGCACCTAGGGCTTGGTTTAGCCAAATAGAGTCCTATTTCATCAAGGAAGGATTCAAAAGCAACTCTAGTGAGCAAACACTCTTCAAGTTAAAAGAAATGAGGTAAAATTCTCATTGTGAGTATTTATGTTGATAATCTTTTATTTACCGGTGATGATGAAGAGTTGTTGGGTGAATTTAAATGTTCCATGAAAAAGGAGTTTGATATGATAGACTTAGGTTAGATGAGGTTCTTTCTTGGAATAGAGGTGACACAAATTTGTCACAATCTGAGTCAACACCACGATCCGCGACACAGACCTAGGAACCACGAATGGGTCTAAGCCAACCCATGGCATAACATACTACAAGCACAATATAATTGTAAGGAAAATTGAGCGGAAACTAACTTAAAATGTAAAACATTCACTTATGGATAACATTATAATCTGATAATTTAAACATTGAGTCACAAAGTTAAATATACTAACTCCATGTCCGGAAAGCCTTTACTAATCGATGAGCTTCTACGAAAGCCCCCAACTAACTCCAAGTCCAAATAAAACAAGGTAAAAGAACTGAAATGAAGTAGGTAATCCTAGTCCTTGGAAGATGAGGACTTCCACCGCTAGCTAATCAAGACGGAACGTATCTAATCATGGGACCGAGATTGGTCACCCAAACCTATAATCATGAGATGATATAGCATAGAGTATGCAGTCAATGCTTTGAATGTACTGAGTATGTAGAGAAGATAAAACACACTAGTAAAACGATAGTCTAAAATCATGAATATAAAACAAGCTAGCATAAGAGTAAGGGCACTTCATGTTGGAAAGCCTTATTCTTGAAGTAATAAAATCATGAGATATCCATCATTAAGCCGAAAACATAATAACTCCAAGGTTTTAGAAATAGAAATCATATAATGTACCATACTTGAAATCCCGAGTAAAAGCTCGTAAATAAATCAATGGGTCAATTATTTACAAAATATAGTATCAAAGTCATGGAACATGAATAACTTAAAACATGAGGAACAATAAAAGACTCATCATTACCGACACCATCATGAGAGATTACATGATGTCCACCTATCTCACTTAAGTTGGTAGCCGTTTCAAGCTTGACAAGTCAAGGAACGATTAAGGTACGAGCATCACATGTGAATTTCCATAGGGTTTGAATATGAATATATACCTATGGTGGCACGTTGTCTTTGATATTCAGGATTTGCATGAACCTCTAGCCTACTCCTGCTATAAATTACTCCCAAAACATACATAGCTCATAAACATTATCATGAAAATATAATTGAATTTGCATGGGCTGGGCGAAACATGAAATCAAAAATCATAACCGACATTTCCATGTAAATATTCATGAAAAGATTCTATGAGTTATCATGATATTGAACTTGAATTTCCTAAAATAATACACTCTTGATAAAACTTCATAACTTCAAAATAATGGAATTATAAGTTTAGAATTCATAATACTCATGCATAATTTGATAAATTGTCATACGCGGAAATCATGGCCCATAAGCTTGAAATTCATAAATCATGCATAATAGGGTATAATCTTCATAAACTTGAAATCATAAATTATAATTTTCAAACTTTGAAGTTTCAAGATTGAAAATTATTCAACTAAGTCATAAATTATCAATTAAAAATATGAGAGAATTAAACTCATAGATATAGCATGAAAGATTTCATGAAATTGGGTAAAACCCCATAATTCAATTTGGACATACTTAAAACTTGAAATCACATAATAGGAATGAAATTGGTCATGAGGGTGAAGCCCCTAGTCATAACCCTACATACCTGGGGTTTGAAGAATCTACAATGTTACTTGAAGACCCAATAGAATTTGGAAATAAGGTGATGAAGAATCCTTGGTTGCCTTGAGAGAATTTGATCTTCAATGTAGAGTGATATGAGTAGAATGAGGGTTAGGAATGAATTAAACCCTAAAATATCCTTTTGATGTTCAAAATGACTTAGTTAGGAGTTAGAAACTTAGAAATTACAAAAACTCCCTTAATAGTCTAGCTTAAAAGTGAACTTTGCCAGACCTAACGATTCACCAACGATCTGTTAGGCCACTTAACGGGAGTGGGTCGTTGAGACCTCTCCTTGCCACCCGAGACATTTTCCAATCCTTCTCGATTTTTCTTGATGCCTCACTTGACTATTTGTCATGTCACTTAACAATATCAAGACTCTCTGGAACTCGAGGTTTTCCACCACTTTTTCCCACATAACGGGTAACTTAATGACTCATTAGGTGACTTAACGACTCACCTGATGAATTATTCCTTGATCTAGTGCAGTTTCACTAAACTACCTATAACGTTTACTCCAAACTCCAATTTATGAGAGGTTGATGTGTTGAAAGAAGACTGAAAGGGATTCAATTTGATGTGTTAATCACCCAAAAACACTTTCTAAAATGGGATCTATGGTTGTTTGAAGTTGAACCCATATAAGAACTTATACAATAACTCAATCAAGCAAGAACACTCTCAACTCAACTTTGTGCTAGAGGTTTCATATGACATTAATTTGTATCCAATGCACTTCACACACTTGAGAATTGATATTAACACCTAGTTCCCATAGAATTCATCGGGATCAGATCTATATACATGCCCAGAACAGTTTCAAACTTAGCCCGAAAGACCGAGGCATTAAAATATCTCAATCCACTAGTCTTGGGTCTAGTCTTAGTGTCATGACCCAAGTTCATACCCTGAACGTAACATGGTACTTAGAATTACAAGTGACCTCAAGCAAACCCTGGTAAAACATATTTCTACTAAGACTGATCTGTTAAAATAATCATAGCAAAGCTTAAAGCTGACAAAAGAGATAAACTAATATTGAAAAAAAGACAAAAATCCAAACCCAAGCTAAAACTATAGTTACCGGTTCAAAGCTTTCTACTAAAAATGAACTGATGAGTTGTTGGGACAAGCCCTAGCTAACCCTAATGTCTGAAACTAAAGCAAAATAATAAGAACTGAAAATGTAACTCCATCCCTCGACAAATAAGGACTCACCACTAAGCCGCCGGGTCACCACAAGAGAGTCTAGTCGCGATGTTAGGCCGGTACCTGAGCCTATATCATAAAATGATATAGCATAGAAAGTATGTGTCAGTACTTTAAATGTACTGAGTATGCGAGAAGGAACTAAAATATAATAAACTAGATAATAGTAAGTTGCACTCAATATCAGAAATAGACTCGAAATTTGAGAAACTATACTATTGTGGAGAAACTATAACCAACATGTAAACACGTGAGCTAAACGTGGAGTCCGGTGTGTACCCCCCCCATTGAGAAGGCCCACAATATCTTGTCGATATAATGGTTGAAATTGGAGTGATCACTATCCGGAGCCCATTCAGGCTAATATCCTACGGTGACAATGTAGTTCTGGGAACCCGGGTGTGATGAACCCTACCCCACTTGGTGATAAGTTTTACTCCCATTGGAAATCCTAAATGTGTCTAACTATGTTGATAGCTTGAAACTGATGTCCTAACACTTAAATCAGAACTACTTATTTAGAAGTATTCTGAGAGTCTAAGGATCTAAAAGAAATTATGTTCTAAAACTTGTCGTAGCCGCTTTATTTGAAGTGTCGTTACGCTAAAGAACATCTAATAAATTGATAAACTAATACTACTGAGGTTACTGAATTACTCAAAATACTGACAAGAAGTCAAATTGATTAGCTGATATTTTTGGAGAGAACTAGTATACTGAGTACTGGCTGAAATTCTAAGATAGAATATACTAAAACATTAACTTCTATTCAAGTGTATCTCGTATTAAATATTCATAATCTGCAAAATTTACCATAACAAATAGCATCCCTCTCTGAGTTCTAAATCATGCAAGGATCAACCCAAATCACAATAAACTAGGGAGAAAAGCATACTAGAAAATCCACATAGAAAACATAACAATCATATACTAGGGTGATAGCAAAATAGCAAAACAAGCTTGGAGTTCAGGAACACCCATAATTTATCCGAAAGATAACCCTAATTCATGATTCTTGCAGGACTGGAATAGAAAAAGTTTCTGAGAGAATTATTGGGACACAAGAATGGAAATTCCTTGTTGAACTCCCACATACCTGAAGGAGAAACACTGAGAACTTTGCTTGGAGAAATTGAGAGCAAAGATGGATGCCCTAGCTTTTGCTTGGAATTAGTTGTATGTGCTTTCTTCTGTACTGTTTCCTCTGTATTGAGTTCTGGGAGAGAATGGAGGAAGAAGTCAATCAACCCCTAAATTCCTTCAAATCTCATCCCAAACGAATGTAGTTTAGGCATTAAATAAATGAAGCAAAATTTCCCTGAAGAAAGTCCGAAACTACCAATCGGGATCCAACATCGCGTTGGTTGAGATCACAACCCGTTGGGACCAGTCGCTGGTCCTGGTCTAAATTTTCCCCTTCTGGATTCTCACAATCTAATGACACAATGACTCATTGGTTGGAACAATGGGTCATTACCACTGGTCATCGTCATTATTGGAAATTTTGAACTGTTCAGACTTTGACTCACGGACAAGAACAACAATGACTCGTTAGATGACAATGTCATTTGTTCCACTTGTTGCTACTGAAAATTAAACAGCTTGGTTCCCCCAATGGACGGACAGAACGACCCGCTGCTTAGCAACTGCCGTTGTTACCAAACGTTATCATGAGAGGGATTTAACTTTCCTCCACTTGGCTCCCACCAGATGAGTCGTTGTATCCAGCAACAGCTCATCATCTGACTTGTTGTTTGGAGGACTAATTTTATGCGTTTCGGATCGCACTCTCAACGGACCAAAATAATGGCCCATTTACTTGAAGCTAAATGTGTTGCTGTAGCTGCTTGTTAAATCTAGGAAGAAACTATAGAGGCTGATACCATACAATGGGTCATTGTTACTGATAATGAGACTCGTTGGTTGAGTCGCTCTGCGGCAAAATTTTTTGGTTCCTTTCTGCCTTTTCATTCTAAGTCTCGGGATTTTGGTCTAAGAAACTTTGGGGTGTTGGGTCTAATCTTAGAGTTTTCAGGGTATTACATTATCTCTCCTTGGTCAACATCATCCTCGAATGTAGATTAAGCATACAGAAAGGATAGGGAAGGAATCAACCCAAAAAATGAATAACAATAGCTGAAAATAATGGAGTGATTGGACTTTTAATCGAGATACATGATCAACCTGGATTCTTCAAACATACATGCTTACTATGAGATGAAAGGGACTAAGAGATATGAAACCTAATGCACTCTTCAACAGGACGCAGGAAAAATTGGATGTACCGAGGCTAACATTGGTAGCTCCTAACTCATAGGCCACCTTTCTAGCTCTGCCTTAAAATTCCATAAGGACCAATATATCGTAGACTAAGCTTCCTTTCATACCGAACCTCATAACTCCTTGCGGGGATACACCTTTAGAAACACTCAAACTCACCTCTCCTCCTAACATCCGCATATGATTTCTAATGACTCTAAGATGTTTTCAGTCTCCTCTAATAAGCCGAACTTTCTCCATGGCCTCATGAACTAAATTTAGCCCTATCAACATAGCTTTACTCTATCTTGACATCCAATAGGTGATCTACAATCTCCACTGTAGAGAGCCTCAAATGGGGTCATTTGAATACTAGAATGTGGTAAATGTTGTTGTACGAACTCAATGAGAGGCAGGTAATCATCCCAACTATCCTTGAAATTGATCACAAGCTCTCAACATATCGCCCAAGGTCTGAACAGTCCGCTAGTCCTAAGCATCTGTTGGTGGGTGGAAAGTTGTGCTAAGCTTCTCCGAGGTACCAAGACCCTTCTAAAGCGATCTCCAAAAGTTGAATTGAGTACCACTATATAAGATGATATACAATGGAAACCAATGCTATCGAACTAACTCCTAAATGTACACCCACATAGTCCTCGGCTGAACTCGTAGTTTTGCTGGTAAGAATTGCCTTGACTTGGTCATCTGGTCCACAATCACCCATATAGAATCATATTGTCGAAGTGTATGAGGTAACCCTATAATGAAGTCCATATTTATATCTCATCACTCCTTAGCAGGAATACTAATAGATCCCAGTATATTCTCCCGTCTCTTACGCTCAATCTTCACCATGCTAGCAATTTGGACATTTAGCCACAAACTCTGCAATGTCCTCCTTCATGTCATCCCTCTATTCAAGCTATCACTACAATTATCTTAAGCCTCCTCTAAAGCTTATACTACCCAAGAACCTCCTGCCTCCCTACCCTCGGCTAGACAATATGTACTCCACGAACTTACATATCGAGCCCCTAAAGCATAAATAGAAAGTCATTCTTGAATACAATAGCCAAACTAAACCATTCCTATCATGGGTGAGTGTACATAGGGATTACTGTGGAAATCATAAGAACAAATTTTTCAAGACATATAAATTGAGCATATAAATGATATAGATGACCTATGAGTCGCCAAAACGAATACTAAGGACTGAGTTCATAGAGCAATGCATACCATGAGACATGAGTTTTTCATAAGTAAACGAGTTTCATGACACAAGCTGAAATTTATGGAATCAAGGTGTAAGACTGAGATCGTGTTGTCCGAAGGGTTACTTTTACTTTATTCTAGGAATATGAATATCGGCATGAGTAGAGTGTCACATTGGCTGAAGCACAAGGGAAACATCTGAATAGAATGGACCAACATCCCATAGTTACCATTTCTTGGAACCTCCACACTCAGAAACTCAAGACTTGACTTGGTCCTTCACCCTATCACCCCCCTTAGCCTACAAGTCATCACCCTGAGCCTCCTAGACCCTTCCTAAGGATATTGCAGAAATCACTAACTCTTCAATACTCTTTTAACTTAACGTTACCTCAGGAGGTTTCATACTTCTTCTTTCGTATCCCACCATTCACCCAATCCTATAACCATTCAACACAATATACAATAATAATATACAAGACAGACTTAAAGGAATAATACGCCTTGTACCGTAGTCCTTGAGCCTAGTAGTATGCAAGATTCAACATAAAAGCCTACAACATACATGTGACTACATTTGTGGTATTTCCCGATTCAGCATTGTCAACTACTTGCACTAGCTGGACATGCTCACGAGGTGGGCGAGCCGCGAGAGTTGGTCAAGAGGTAGTCGGGCTCTACCTTTACCCCATTTGGTTGTTGGATCTTTGTGCTTATGACCAGGCTTTCCACACTAGAAGCAAGCATCGGAACCTACCAAGCACTTTTCTAAGTGGTTCTTTCCGCAGCTCTTGCAAGCTGGATGAGTACGACCACGTACATCCTCTATTATTGGGATGATGGAAAGTCTTGAAATTTGTGGCCGAAGTTTCCCATACCCAAAGTAGACATCTCTACTGATCAAGCAATTTTTGAGGTGTTTTCTTCCATATTTCCTGAAAACTGGATACGTAATCTCCATCCACCCGGATCTGGATGGAACACTACCATCAATGGTGCCAGTGGCTAATGACCTCTAACAGGCTATGATTGGTGTCCACCACTTGCCCTTTGCTGGGCAACCTCAAGGTTGTCTGTCCTGGCTCTCTTGTTCCCCTTTCCTCTTTCCCTAAACTCCCCATTGACCTCTTGACAATGGAACTTAGACGGGTCCTTCTTAGTGAAGTCTTGAACCCCGTAGCTGTTGTCCCCCTCCTGTGAGTGTTAGCAAGTATGGTTGCCTGCTGGTTAAGTTATGGCCATGACGTACTCACTGTTCTAAAGGCAACCCTGAGCTCCACATCCGTAACTTATCCACTCAAGGAGGCCTACTCGGATTTGGTGGGGCCGGGCTGATTTTTGTTGCCAATCTCTCTTCCGCCGCTCTTCCTGGGAGGCATTCCCCGTGATCACATAAAGCACGAGTTAGAAGGACAGAGAGTGGAATTTCATAGCACAAGATAGAATCATCAAAGAAGAAAATTTCCTAAAATGTCTCATAGCATCTTCCTCATAAGTGTGGCGAGCTTCACATCCATGAAAAGACTCTACTTGACGCCGACTTTCGTACACCCTAAGACAGTTTAAACCTAATACTTGATACTAAATTTTACGCAGACACAAGTCTACACCCCGTACCATAACACTATGACCTAGAACCATGAATGAGTCTAAAATAACCTATGGCATAAAAATACTACAAGCACAATATAATTTGTAAGGAAAACTTAGCGTAAAACAAATAAAATGTAAACATTCAACTTATGGATAACAAGATAATCTGATAATTTAAACACTGAGTCACAAAGCTAAACATACTAAATTCATGTCTGAAAGCCTCTACCAACTAATGAGCTTCGACAAGTCTTTACTAACTCAAGTCTAAAACTAAACAAGGTAAAAGAATTGAAATGAAGTAGATAACCATACTCCTTGGAAGATGAGGAGTCACCACCGCTAGTTAATCAAGTACGAAATATATCTAACCGCGGACTAAGACTGTCACCCAAACTTATGTCATGAAACGATATAGAGTATGTGGTTAGTAATTTGAATATACGTAGGTATGTAGAGAAGGTAAAACACACTAGTAAAATGGGATAGTCTGAAATCATGAATATATAAAACAAGCTAGCATAAGAGTACGGGCAACATGCTACAGGACGGTTTTCCTTGAAGTAATCAAATCATGAGATATTCACTGAAGACCGAACATAATGACCCAAGGTTTTAGAAATAGAAATCATATAATATACCACATACTTGAAAGCCTGAGTAATAGCTCATAAATAAATCAATGGTCAATTGCGCTACAAAATAGAGTATCCTAAGTCATGAACGTGAATAACTTAAAACATGAGGAACAATGGGAGACTCATCATAACTCGAACCATCATGAGAGATCTTACATAATGCCCAACTATCTTCTCAAGTTGGCAGAAAGTCGTTCCAAGCTTGCCAAGCCAAGTAACGATTAAGGCGTGATATCACTTGTGAATCTCCAGAGGTATGAATATGAATATATACCTACGATTGCACGTTGCTTTTGAGATTTGTAGTTTTTCCGAACTCCTAACTTACTCGGTGATAGAAACTACTCCCAAAAAAAAATATACACAAAAAAAAATAAAAGGTTAAAATAAAAAATAAAAATGTAATTGAACTTGCATGGGCTAGCCGAAACATGAAATCGTAATCATAATTGACATGTGTGAAATATTCATGAAAAGATGCCATAGAGTTGGCCATGATACTTGAACTTGAATTTCTTGAAAATAATGCATACTTGAATAAAACTTTATAAATTCAAAATCATGGAATCATAAGTTTAGGAATTCATAAATATTCATGCATAATTTGATAATTCATCATATTTGAAATCATGGGCTCATAAGCTTGAAATTCATAAATCACGCATAATAGGGCATAGTCTTCATAAACTTGAAATCAAGAATTAGTAAGTGTTGAGAGTCATATCTGCCTAATAGACATAAATTATCAATTGTTACGATAAAATTAAACTCCATAGAGATAGTATGGAAGATTTTATGAATTGGGTAAAACCCTAAAATCAATTTGACATGCTTAGATACTTGAAATCATAGACCATAAAATTTTGCACAGCGTGGAAGAATTCTTCTCACTCATAACTATACTTGGGCTTGAAGAATCTACAACTTTACTTGAAGACCCAAGAGAATTTGAAAAGAAGGTGATGAAGAACTCTAGATTGCCTTGAGAGGATTGGATTCTTGACTTGGAGTGCTAGGAGTAGAATGAGGGTTAGGAATGAATTAAACCCTCTAAAATACCCTTTTTGATGCTCAAAACGACTTAATTAAGAAAGAAGGACTTAGGAATTACGAAAACGCTCTTAGTAACCTAGCTGAAAAGTGAACTCTGCCAGACTCCAACGGTTCACCCAATGATTCAGCAGAGCCACTAAACAATGTTAGACCTCGCTTCCACTGAAACATTTTCCAACTTTCTAATCTTTCTAGACGCCCACTTGACGATTCATCATGTCACTTAACGGGTCATTTAATCAGTCATCAGTACTCTCTGAAACTCAAGTTTTCCACCACTTTACCACTTAATGGGTCACTTAACAATTCTTTAGGTGAATTAACGACTCACCATGAATCATTCTCCGTGATCTCGATGCGCCACTAAACTACTCATAACTTTTTCCTCTAAACTTCTGATTGATGCAAGGTCAGATGCATTGGAAATAAGACTCAAGGATTCAATTTGATATTGAATCATCCAAAAATATTTTGTAAAAGGGGATCTTGTTCTTGAAGTGGACCCTGCAAAACTTATGATTTAAAACTCAAGTCAAGAAGAAGGCTCTCAACTCAACTTTGTGCTGTAGAGATTTCTTATGACCTTAATTTGTATACAATCTACTTCTCACACTTTAAAATTTATATTAAAACCTAGTTTCCGTAGAATTCATCAGGCTCAAGTCTATCCACATACCCATAATATTTTCAAACTTAGCCCGAAAGGCTGAGGCATTAAAATATCTCAACCCACTAGTCTTTGATCTAGTCTTAGAGACTTTTGGGGTGTTACAAAAGACCTGATAGTGTTTTCATATTCCAAAGGAAGTATGCAGCTGAACTTTTATGCCAATTTGGAATATAAAATTACAATTCAGTTTGTAATCCTATCATTCTAGGACAAAAGATTGGAATAGATGAAGATGGCATAAAGGTGGATGCAACTCAATACAAGCAGATAGTGGAAATTCTAATACTCGTCATGATCTCATGTTTGTTGTAAGTCTTATTAGTCATTTCATGGCATGCTCAACACAACAACAATCCACAGCAGCAATAAGGGTATCAAGGTACTTAAAAGGTACTGTGAAGTATGGTGTGTTTTATAAAAAGGGAGGAGCTAGTGAGCTAGTTGAATTCACTGATAGTGACTACGCTGGCAACATGGAAGATAGAAGGAGTACTTTAGACTATGTGTTTATGGTGACTGGAGGAGCAATAGCTTGGTCATCCCGAAAGAAACCTATTATCACCTTGTCAACTACAGAGCATGAGTTTGTTACAGCTACTGCATGTGCTTTTCAAGCTATTTGGATGAGGAGGATCCTAAAAGAAATTGGTCATTTGCAGGTCGTTGATAGAAAGTTAATGTGTGATAATTCTTCAACTATTAAGTTGTCCAAAAATCCGATTTTACATGATCTTTCTAAGTACATACGGTAAGATTTCATTTTATAAGGGATCTTACTAGAGAAGGAGATATGACTTGTTGTTTTGCGTACACGAGATCAACTTGCAGACCTGCTGACAAAACCTCTCAAAGTGGAAGCATTTCAAAAACTGGGTGAAGAGCTTGGCATGTGCATCATTCAGATTTAAACTAATTCTTGACAATAGGAATAAGTTCAAAGGGAGAGAATGTTAGAAAACTTTGATTTGGTCAAGGACTGTTGCATAAAGTCCTATTCTTTTGAGTTGTTGGACGTTTTTTCAGTATTTTAACTACTTGGCATTATTTGTGGTCTATTATTTCTCTTCTTGTTAAGTGTAAGGTTATATTAAGTCAAGAGCAATCTCAATAAAACAATCACTTAAAAATTCTAATTATTTGTGTTTCTTTTTCAGCTATCTTTGTTGTGTAACTTTATAGATTCAAGTTAAACGGCAGAAGCTTTTGTTGACCCAAAATTAATCTCATATTTTAATTGCAAATGCTCCTATTGAATTTCCTTGAAGGATAGTCTATAACATGATAGACAAATTGGTTTCAATGTAATAATTCTTGAAAAAGAAGAAGAAGAAATGATCAAAATGATCACATATGGAGGTAATATACTCTTGAAAAGCTTGTGACATAACACTTCATTAAAATTCATGAGAGGTTATGGTACTTGAAAATAATGAAATAATGAGGCTTCAAAAGAAGTTATGTCGCATTGTGAACCTATACAAATGACATCTCACTCGATGATATTTTTGGTACAATATAGAACATAGTATTATAAAAGATTGTGAGAATCTGAATTTTACATTTATTAAAAATGCTGACATATATATGATTACCAAATGAAATGATTTATGTTGGTAAGCATAAAATTTAGACGACATCCAATCCAGATATCAAAAGAATTTCATACATTTAAATTATCATAAATACTAGTAGATATTTTTACTTAACAAAATTTATGAAATTTTCCTAAAGAAGTCAAAATGTCTAAAGCACATTTAAGTTCTTGAAAACTTATTTATAATCTTTGTAGAGGTTATAAATTAATTAAGACCCATGTTCAATAATCGTCTTAATGAATAGTTTTTAATGTAGGATACAAAAATGATGTTGTTTATATCCACATGTTATTATGCAAGTTGATGACTTAAATTTGAGTTGTTCCAAGTTTTAAAAAGCAATAGATTATCTGGTGAAAGAAGTTGAAATGAGAAATTTGACCGTCCTGGGTTAATTACATTCAGATAATTAATTAATTTATATAGTACTACAACTATAAGCATGATACGCTTCCTCACTCCTGTTGGAATTTTTCAATCATTAAGTCTTGAAAAGATCTGGGTGATGTGAATTAAAAAATGGTGAAAAATAAAATGGAGAGAAAAAGAAAGTTGAAAGGTTGCTTTTTATAAGTGAACTTTGTCCCTCATTGGTAAGGAAGAGAAAAACTTTGATACTTATTGAGTAGCCATATATTCTAGCCACACTCAGAAGAGAAACTCTCCTCGCGTTGTTGTCGTTGCTCGGCTTCGAATTTAAATTTAAATTTGGTGAAATGATCTTACTAATTGATACATTTTTTAGACCCACATTTATTTAAAATTTTTATTATTTATTTTTCAAACGAGCAGGCATGTATGCACCTTTTAATACCTAATTGTGGTTATAAATTCTAAGGTTTAATTTCACAATCGACAAAAACAACATGTTTCTCTTCAGAATTCTCTTACATAGTTTTCAAAAGCAAAAACATTAGTGTCATGTGTGATTCTGTTTTTTAATATTTGAGTTCACCAGAGTTCTAAATTTGCATTGCCACTATTAAGAAATATTTTTTCATTTTATCATAGGAGAAAGTAACCCAATTTCTTGGCAATTGTGAGGGGGTTATAATTCATTAAGGACAAATAAGAACACTTGTGAATTGAAATAATTTTCTACTTCTTCTATATTTTGATTTTAAATATTGTTTTATTTCTTTATTAGAAAAATAAAAATTGATTGTTAAAGAACTAGTCGAATACAAATAATAACAACTTCTACATTGAGATATTGTAGTAAGATCAATTATACAAATGAAAGCCCCCGCTTTTGTACTGCATCTAAACATTGTCAATTTTTAATACACAGGACATTCATCTTATCACTCATAAGAGTTTGATTCATATATTATCTATTTTCATGAAGAGTTACTGTCATACCATGTTGTTTAACATGACAAATATATACAAAAGATGACAAAAGTTTAAAAGAAAAAGCCAAAAATGTACTTAGCTTGATTTTAACATTTTTATATGACAATGATGCAATTTTATTAAAAGAATGATGATGAATGATCAATAATCTGTCAAGACAAATTTCTAATCACAAAACACCATCAACTCAGCATATGATACGCCGATATATAATATCAAATATATCATCTTCAAGAATTATGTGATACTTTAATGGAAATGAAATATTAAATTTTCTTGGTAAGATTTTTAATAAAGTAAACTAGCAATGCACATTTCTAGAAAGTTCTTTTTCCACTAAAACTTTTTTCCATTGCAGAAACTCTTTTCCATTGAGATTTTCTCCAATAAGATTTTTAACAAGACATATCATCTATTACGAACATCCAAAAGTGGAGTACACCATATTATGGACACCACATACGCCTCGATTGCAATCAAGCAGACAACTTACAAGTAGTCGCAATCTAAAATATTAAAAGAAATCAAGCATGCACCTTGCAAGTAGTTCAAGCAGGCAGCTTGTCAGCAACTTTCTTAAGCTTGCAAGTAGCTCGAACAGACAGCTTGCCGCCACTTTCTGCAAAGTCTCACAACAACTTTTTCTATATAAATAGGAGGTCAATTAAGTTCCTTTGTACATTAATTTGAAGAGAAATAAAATCTCTCTCATCCAATTTCATTGATTATATTCTAATTGTCATGTTATTATTACTACTATTTCATCACCTATAGAGAGAGAGATATAATTCAAGGAAGAGAAAAGGCGAGTGTGTGGACATTAATAGTTTCATTCTTTGAAGATGACCTTGGGGCTAGGAGGCTGTCGAGAAATGGCATTAGGATGATATTAGCATGTAGTAGTGTGTTATGTTGTTATCTATCCATGCTAGTACTTGTAGTATCGCTTCCCGTAGTTACTTGTTCTTTGATTTTTATTACTCTCGCTGTTTCTTGTACTTCTACTTTCATATTTATTTTTATTATAGCTCTAATTATGTTACTCTCTCTAAGTATTTGTTACTATATGTTTTTCGTACTTTTGTTATTTCCTTTTATGGATTGCTTCAGACAATTTTTTATTGAGCTAAGGTTCTATCGAAACAATCTTCATCATGAAATAGAAGTAAGGTATGTTATACATTTACATTTCTCAAATTTCATTTTATGAAATTATATTAAATATGTTTATTATTATTGTTGCATAAAACATTATAGAAATGACACAAATCGGAAACAAAAGTGACGTCACAAAGTGGTTCATATATAATACACATGTGATGTTGAAGCCGTGACAAACTTGGTATAGATAATATTTATCTAATCGTGGACATTTAAAAAGATAAACACATCTAATTTACATACTAGTTGATTTTAAAAAATCATTAAACTTACATTCTCATTTTATTATTTAAATAGGAATTTTGAGGTGGTGGTTCGAGGGAGTATGAATATCTACGATAAATTATATTTAACGGTTCTTAATCCAATTATGTAAAATATTCAAAAATAATTGAAATAAATAAAACCAACCTCCAAAACATGGCAATCCCTCTTTCTTTTTACTAGATTATATAATTCAGCACATGCACCAGCCATATATATAATATTTTATCATTTGTAGCAAATTATATTTTTAAATTATTTAAAATAAAAAAATAAATATAAATATGTTTTGCATGGTGAAAGTTGATATATTAAAGTTACGATTTTAATTTTCTCGCTTTTTAATTGTTTATCTAATTTTGATTTGACACTAAGTTTAACAAAGTAAAGAAGACTTTTTGATCTTGTAGTTTTAAATTAAACTAAGGATAGTGTAAATGTACCAAAATTCTCTTAATCTTGTGATCTTAAACACAACATGTTGAAAGTTAAAATTAAAGAGTTGACACAAATAAAATAAAAGAGTCATTTTTTAAAAGGACCAAAAGAAAAGTAAGACAAACAAATTGAAATAGAGGCAGTATTATTTTTCCTTTTCATTATATTTTTTATTTTTTTTATTTTTTTTATTTTTTTTATATATATTCTCATGCGATTTTTAATATTTATGTGTTTAACAAAATTTTATACTTTATATAAATTCTTTACAGTATATTAATATTTACCCAACTTGCAAAGTATTATTTATATAGATTCTAACCTTTATATTTTATTTTAAAAGGTTCTACACCAGCTTCAAGCTAAAATTAATTAATTTTCTTTAAAAATATTTCATGTAAATTGTTATTAAATTTAAATACATGTTTACTACTTACTTTTTTTTTTTTTTTTTTTAGTATTTTTAATTGTTCTAATATATTTCATTCTTTTACACATATTATTCAAGAAAAAAATTATCTTTCTTCTTTTTTATCTTTCTCATATTTTATATTGACTTTTCTTTTTAGTTTTCTAAAAGTATCATTAAATATATATTTGTGTATTTTAAAATTTATAATATTGAATTCATAATGAAATACAGTGTGAAAGCAATTCTACTAAATTTGATCATATTAGAATAAGCATATCCTATTAAGTCAACTAGCAAATGAAGAAATATGTTTTTGCATAATTATACTTCTCATGTTAACAAATATGTATTGACTATATTCTTTTTAAATTATTTTCAAATATGGGTGTTTTAAAGAGGAAGGCCTTGTTCTATACAATTGGAGTATATTTCAATATTTTACTATTAAAAAAAGAACTTTATATAAAATTTTATATCTTTTTAAAATTTTATCAAGTATATTGAATCATTGTCAAACAAAGTTAGCACAATACAAATTGAAACTCAATGCATAAATTGAAATCAAAACTTGTATAATATTATTAATTTTAATTTATAAGATAATTTTTAAACATTTAATTGTAAAATCTATCTAAATTATATTTATCGCATTATTTTAAGAAAATTTTTTGCATTCTTACCCAAAATAAACAATTCAAATGAAATAACGGTATTAAAGAAATAATAAATTATTATATATAAATATCATATTTTTATTTTACTAAATAATAAAAAATAAACATTTGAGTTATATAATTACCATAACGATATTTTTTATAATTAAAAGCTCAATGAAAAATATAAATGAAATAGGTTCTTTAAAAAATAATTTTTTTATTATATATAAATATCATATTTTTGTACATTTTAGTTATAAAATTATCAAAAGAAAAAATAAAAAATTAAAAAAACTCAAAATTCATAAAAAAAAAAAAACCCCAAAAACAAAAAACAAACAATATAAAAAATATACAATTTAAAAAAAAAAAATAAGAAAATCTGAATAAGAAGTGGGTCCATGGAACAACGGCAGTTATTGGCCAATATGCTTATTTAATAGATTTGAAATTACTTTTTCTATCATTGGTCTACCACCTCTTTATCTTTCTATTTTATAGAAATATAGAGTGAAGGTCAAAAATATATTTGAATGTATTTTAGATTTTTTTTGAGTTTTCTATCTGGAATTATCGTGTTTATTTTTCTACCCGAATTATCAAATATTATCAAAAGACACTTAAACTAGCAACTTCTCACTTTTTCTCATTCATATTTCATGTAGAAAAACAAGCAACTAATATTTAGGTGTGTTTTATGTGCCATTTAGTGATAGTTCAAATAGGAAACTCTCACACCCGAGAATTTGTATGAAATTCAAAAACTATGATATTTGCGTGTTTTTTCTCCTTCACTCTTTTATATAATGCGGTGTTCGAATTAATTTGTGTGCACTCTAATTAATTTCAAAGGATACCTGTCTCCTACCTGGGCAAGAAGTACCCCATCTATCCATCAATGCGAACAACTAGAAAAAAATTACCTAATTTTTTTTTTCCTCTACTACTAAAATTTAAATTTGATATGTCAACACACTAACTCAATTTATTAATGATTAGGCCATACAATATTGTGCATAGCCTCCAAACTTGACCAGTCACATGGTAGCGATTTTCTTTCCTATGGTTTTCAATTATACTTCAAAAGTTGTTTAGCAAAAGCGTGATGTGGTATATACAAGGAAATGATATTTAATAGCACCAACTACCTTGCATCAATGGGAATGCAAGCTGCCTATCAACCCTGGAGTATTATTATTGCTATTTCTTCCAATGGTTTCAGACTATAATCCACTTGTTAACCAAATCGACACCTCATACATAATACAAAGAAAAATAACATTTTAATAATAGCCCTTAAACAACTTAATCACTATTTCCAACACATCTAAACAATGAACGCAATATTATAATATGTTTACTTTTTTTATTGTTAATAATCATAAATATACTGAAATATTAGCAATTTTTGGAGTTTTATATTTAAATTATCATGTCTCGCAAAGTTATTATCTCGAGCTATCATCAAATATTTATTAAACATCCTAACATTTAAGCATCTTTTCTACCAAATATCATTAACGTTCAGATAGAAAAAGTGTACAATTGATAGTTGATAAACATTTAATTTGGTATAATTCAGTTAGAAAATTCGTGCACCTAATAGTTCATATATAAAATTCTAAAAGTAATGATACTTCACATGTGTTTTTCACTCCTTCACTTTTCTTTTTACATATATGTATGTACATATATAATTCGAATCAAAAACAACAAAATCAGTTGAACTTGCTCTAAACTGGCCAATTCAAATAAATAGAAGTACATGTACACGGAGTTCGACATCAAATGGGTAACAAATTAAGCAAAATTCTAAATGAGACAATTGGGTTCGGGAGTTAACCAAATAGGATACCTCATTGAAAATGCAACAAGGTGTCAAATATATTAAATGACCGTTAAGATTATTTTTTATTTTATAATTGGATGTATTTCATCAATTAACTTCTAAATTTGACGTATTTTCTTCAAATTCCCATGTACTATCAGTAGTCTTAATTACTCCCTTGAACTTGTCTATTTGATAGTTTTTAACCACCCTAAATGTTGATATGGTAAAGAGAGTGACTACATTCTCTAAGCATGTGAGGATGAAACAAAATTAAAAATCAACTCTCAATTATTTATTTTAATGGTATATTTCTATTTTTCAGGTGAATTAAATTTTTTTACTCGAACTCTATCTTCTTAACAAAATAAAAATAAAATATGAATTATCAACTATGGATTTTGTTTAAATGAAATGCTATTTATTTCAATTGTAGACTTTTATTCATGCCTAAATCAATTTTAGAAACTTTGGAGTCCTTGCAATTTTCTTCTACATAAAAGTTATTTAATTGATTCGACTTGAACCTCGTTTCTTTTCATGACCCTCTTAATTGAGATAATCCAAATAATAAAGGTAATTATGCACTTTAATTTCTTGTTTAGATGTAATAATTACTTATTTTCTTTCAGGCCAAATTTAGAAGAAGCAAAAACTCAGGTAAAAGCTATTTATTTTTAATGAAATAAAAAAAGTTTTAAAATAATAAATGCATGCCTTCAATCGTATAATTTTATTATATTTTATTTAAATATAATGACTATTTGTTTCAGTATTGAATTTTTTTTCCGAATAAAATCTTTAAAATAAATTATAAATTAAATAACTTTATTAATACAAAACTAAAATCTAATAACTATACTAAATAATTTCATGAGTAACCTTTTCCTCAACCAAAAAGTAAAACCCCACGTTAAATAAAGATGGTCAGAATAGAATAATATAATCACATTTTTCTTTTTTCCTTCCTAAATTTGACTGATCTGATTCACTGCCACTCTGCAACAAATTCATTTTCAGTCTACATGTGCACATTGAATAATCTCATTCTAGATTTTTTAAATAATACCAACAGTCACATAATTTATTGATATACACCAAAGATAGTGTTGGAAATACTACAAGTCCACTCCGTCTGAAGTTCTTGGTTCATTTTTTTCATATTAGTCAAAAGGAATCTAATTCTTTCTCCTTCTTGCCATTGTTTCTAGATCTGATCTAGAGTTGATGGCTTATACTGCTGTACTCTCTACTTCAAACTCTTTGAGCAACTTCAGCAGAGGAATCCACTTCTAATTCAAGGTCAAACTGTTCAAGTAATCGAATCTCTTCGTGATACTGCTGAATATTTTCGAAAAGTTCTTGAAGAAACTAGCAAAATCAAGGTTGATCCTGAAAAATGAAATCTTGGAAGGAAAGATAAGGGCTGCTGCTAATGAGGTAGAGGATATTGTTGAACTAAATATTTGTCAGATCAAAGGCTTTGACCTGGATATTGGAGGGCACGAAAGTTTTACTCAAAAACTTGCTAACCAGCAATGGAGAAAGATTGAAGCAATACATAGAAGTGCTGCAGATTGTTGCTGATTTTAGCAGAAGTGATACTGATGATGAAACCTAAACAGGGGATTCCGATTGTCTCTCTTTTTCATCTAGAAGTAATGTCATGCCAAATTTGGGAGATGCTACTGTTGGTCTTGATGATGACTTGACAATGATTATTGAGAGATTGACTGGACCGCCCTCAGCTTTAGATATTGTCACAATATCAGGCATGGGTGGGATTGGCAAAACAACACTTGCTACACAAGCTTATGATCATCTTGCTATCAGGTATCGTTTTGACACTCGAGCTTGGGTTACAATATCACATGAATTTCAACAAGAGATGTGTTATTAGCTTGTTTACATTGCATTTCCCTGACCTGCTACATGAGTGAGGATCAGTTAATTAAGCAGACAGATAACATCTATGACAAAAGTGATGATCAGTTGGCTGTCCTACTGAAAAGAAAGTTAAAGTTTCGAAGATACCTTGTTGTTGTTGATGATATTTGGAGTATGGATACTTGGGATATTATGACAAGAATATTCCCTGATGACAACAACGGAAGTCGAATCCTATTAACTACTAGGCAAAAAGAAGTGGCTATGTATGCAAATCCTGATAGCCCTCCTCATGAGATGAATCTCTTGACATTATATGAGAGTTGGAAGTTACTTCGTGATAAGGTGTTTGGAGCAAACATTCATTCCCTAAGTTGGAGGACATTGGGAAGCAAATAGCAGAGAAATGCCAAGACTGCCTTTTTAACTATTTTATTATTATGACATCTCTAACATTGCTAGGACATTAGAGAGTTGGGAGGATGTATCCAATACTATAAGTGCAATCGTTGCTAGCGATCCAGATAAATGCTTAGGAGTGCTCGGTTTAAGTTACAATAACTTGCCTAATCAGCTCAAACCTTGCTTCCTTTCGTGGTGCTTTCCCTAAGGATTTTGGAGGTTGATGCTTGAGATTGATCCAGTTATGGATTGCCGAGGGTCTTAGACTGGAAGACTTAAAAGCTTGGAGGAAGTGGCAAAAGATTATTTGGAGGATCTCATCACTAGAAACTTGATAATGGTTAGGAGGAGGAGATGGAATGGTGAGATAAAAGCCTGTGGAATGCATGATCTATTGCGTGACTTCTGTTTGAGAGAAGCTTGAAATGACAGTTCATGCATGTTATGAGAACTGATCCCCAAGTCCCTACTCTTGAAACAAGAAAGCATGATGTTCGTCGCTTCAGTTTCCATACCAAAACTTACTCAAATGATTGCTTTAAGCTATCGCCTGTTCTTTCTAGATCTTTCTACTTTTTTGGTGAATTTATGGTTTCTCCATCACTTTCTCCAAAATTTGACCTTCTTTCCCGCCTTCAAGCTTCAGAGTATTGGATATCTTCCATCATAAGTTCTCTTCGCTCCCAATTGAGATGACAAAAGTTAATTCATTTGAGATACCTTGCAGTCGCATCTGAGGGCAATCTTCCTGCATCAATCTCAGAGCTTCAGAATTTGCAAACTTTAATTTATAGACAATTAAAAATGCACGAGAAAACTGCAATTTTACCAGGGAAGATATGGACAATTACTAACTTAAGGCATATACATCTGGAGAAGAGCAGCTATTTGTCCAGTCCTAAAAGTATCACAAGAATTTCTAGAAAAAGATGGATCCTGCATTGGAGATGTCAAATCTAGAGGAATTTTCTACTCTATGTTTCTCCAGTTGTACAAGTGAAGTCTTTACTGGCCTTCCAAATCTAAGAAGATTGAACATTCGCGAAACTCCATCAGAAAGCATCAGAAAGTATATGGGCGAATGCCTCATTGATATGTCCACTTTGGGTAAACTTGAAGCATTAAAATGCTTTTACATTCCACAGTCTAAACATTCCCATCCAAACTCCATCAAGAGGTTTGTCTTCCCAACATCACTTAAGAGATTGAACTTAAGCGGGAGTCGCTTTCCTTGGGAAGACATATCAAGTCTAATAATTTGCCAAATCTTGAAGAGCTCAAACTTAAGAGGCATGCATGCCACAGTGAAGTATGGAGATTAAGTGATGAAGAAAGTTCAAAAAGCTTAAGTTCTTGCTAATTAGTGACAAATTTAAAGCATTGGTATGTTAGCAGTGATAATTTTCCTTACTCACAACGCGTAGTTCTGAAGAATTGCATCTACCTGGAAAAAATACCAGAAGATCTTGGGGAAGTTTGTACTTTGGAGTCAATTGAGTTACATGATTGCAGCACTTCTGCTGAGGAATCCGCCAGAGGAATTAAAGAAGAACAAGAGAACTTGGGAAAGTATACTTAAGTTCCACATCAACAAAACCCTCATTCAAAAAACCAGTAAGTTTCAGAGCAATCTCTAAAATTTTTATACAAAGTGTTGCCTCTTGACGATTTTTACATCTTTATCTTGCAGGGGATTCCAGTCCTATTTTTGAAATCAAGAGGAAGTTTGATGAGCAAGCAACTAAACTTTCTGGTATGTGGGATGAGCTTTTGGATAATATTTTTGGAAGTAGCAGTACTGCACAGTAAACCAATAATCCACATTCCTTGAGATGGCTTGAATTATTTCTAGAGGGGATTTAACTTACATACATTGACTGAATAAATTGTTATATATATGTCGGGCGTCATTTAATTGGATGTAACAGCTTCTAAATGTAACTTTAACAGGACTGCGCACGCTACTACCTTGCTTAAGATTACCTCAAGTCTTAAACTTCAACTTCTATACTCCAACTTTATTAGGAATTTAGGACAATTAGCCAACTAATTATCTCGGTGTAGTTCATATATATCTACTATCCTAAATCCTAAAATGTCTAGCCAGCGCTTTAAATTCTCGCACGGGAGAAGAGCGAATATTGAAAAACACATCTAAAATATCACAATTTTTTTAATTTTTTTAATTTTTTTAATTTTTTTAATTTTTTTAATTTTTTTAATTTTTTTAATTTTTTTAATTTTTTTAATTTTTTTACTTTTTCTACCTAATATTTCAGGTACAAAAAGTGAGCAATTGATAATTGAGGTGTATTTTGATAAATATTTAGTGATAGTTCAAACAAACAAAAAAAACAAACCAAAAAGAATGAAAAAATTTCAAAATTCAAAACTTTTAGATATGTTTTTGACCGTACACTGACCTGCAAAAAGCCAAACCTGACTGCATTAGAAAATGATAAAAATCATCCTTTGTTGAATATAGTGATTCTGTAAATCCAGTGACATACATCGAAAATGGAGATGCCGCTAACAATTTCATTCGATCAGAATTCTTCAGCCTCTACCAAAGCTTCAACTTCAAAAGCCGAAGAATTTTATATATGATTCTGATGCAATTATGATGAACTAAATATGTTAGAAGTATTTTTATCATAATTTGTTTACTTAACTATGATAAATTAAAATGCATCGGGGTCAACAGTAACTGTATTTTCAAACTGCGGACTCAACTGACCTTCATTGTCATCACCGACGTGAGCGCCTCTTTCTCCGACGGCAGATGGCGGCTCTGCTTACAATGCTGGCTTCTGGCAATGACGTCGCCGTAAAACTCACATGTTGCCGTCATTTCCCCAACCGGCGGTTGAGTAGCCGCCGACGCCGAAGTGCCTCCGTATTTGCTTACCACTGAACCAATCCCAAAGGATTTTCCGGTTAGTTGTACAAGCATAAATCTAATATTTACTTCTCTTTAAGTAATAATAGCGGATGCTTTTTTGTTAGAAGAAATAATTAAATTAACATGGAGCAATGCCAATGGCCATGTTCAAAGCAACATTGACGGATTGTGAACCTAAGCTGCCCGGACTATTCATTTCGGTGCCTGTCCAGGGTTTCACATTTTGGTGTCATGCGCATGGCTCCATGTCGGCCAGGCATAGCTACTTTGGAGGCCTAACGAGAAAATACGAAAGTGAATGCGTAGCTTTGTCTTCTTATTCAATTTAGAGTTACATAAAAATCAAATTAAATTCTAAATTGAATTAAATTTATTAAAAATTGAAAAATTAAAAATATTAAAAAAATCAAAATCATAAATTTTAAAAATCAATAATATTTGATTTGTTAATATTAAATAAAAAAACTAAAAAAAATAAAAAAAATAAAAAAAATAAAAAAAATAAAAAAAATAAAAAATTTTATATTTATTTAAATATATGATATAAATTTTTTACAATAATTAAATATTTTATACCTTTTAGTTATTAATTTGATTTTTAGTATATTTATTTCACATGCACTATACATTTTAAAATTTTATTTCTTAAAGAATACCCCTCCATTTCAAAATAAGTGGTGTTTTTTAGCTTGAGCATACCCTTTAAGAAATTATTCACTTCTGAAAAGTAAAATGCATTTTTACTAATCTTATCTCTTAATAAATATTTTGAAAAATATAGTTCTTTTAGTAGTTTATAAATTTCTCTTCATTTAAATAAGGGTAAAATTGGAAGAACATCATTAATGTATTCTTGATAATGTGAAACACCACTTATTTTGAAACAAAATGAAAAGGTTAAGACACCACTTATTTTGAAAAGGAGGGAGTATATCCAAAGGCAACACTCTAAGTCTAATTGTATATATGTGGTGTGGCGTATTGCAGATTTTTAATTTTCATAAGATATTCTCCTACTCTTCAATCGTTTGCTCTTTTGATTTTTGAAGGGTTGACCATTCTATTTAAAGTTGTATATAGTTTTTGTATGGTTATTAGACATGTGAAGTGGAAGAACCTCTATAGTTATGCAACTTAAACATGCTAAAATTTTGGAATAATGTTGAAAAATAATAGAAGATTCGTATACATCTTGTGATAGAAGCGAGAAATTTGTTGATTGCTAATCTTCGTTGTTTTACTATTATCAATTTATAATTAGTTATAACCGAAAAATCAAACCAAACTGATAATTTTTATTTTATTTGGTTTGGTTTGATTTAGAAATTAAAAATAGACTAAATTGGTTTGATTTGATTTTGATCAAAAATCAGATCAAACATAACCATGAACACCTCTACTTGTCACCATAATATGAGTGTGGATATGAGATTCATATTGATTTAATCTACTATTTTGGATACTTTGATCAAAATTCATAGAGAAATTTAGAAAAATTACAATAATTTATGTAATCAAAACAAAAGGTAAGGTGAAATTAAAGAAAATGAAATACCTTGTATAAAAAAAGTTCTATGTTAGTCCTTTTCCTTTTATCTCTTTATGAAATTGTCCTCTTGATCAATATTTTCTCCCGTAATATCTTATAAGTTTTCTACATAATATGTCATAAGACATATAACCTCTATGCTTAAATATTTGAATTATTCTTAGTTAAATCTCCGCACTCATATGCCAATTCCAAATCTTAAAATGTAAATCATAAAAGATCCGACCTCTTAAATCTCATCCGTATCTATACCCTCACCCAAATCTAAGCAACTTAATTATGAACACAATCAATGATGCAAATGCCAACTACATCTCGTAATTTTTATGGAATATTCTTCTGATCATTCACCATTCTCGATCATGGTGAATTGTTGGATTAAGGGTTGTAGGTCGCTCATGTAGGCCGATCCAACCCAATTAGGAGAAGATAAGATAAAATTGATTTAATGGATTTATTACCTTTCTAAACTTCTTTTGAAAAAGAAACGTGAAAAAGAGTAGAGGGGAGTTATAAGCCTTTGACCATTATTATCTGTATAAAGAAGAGAAAAAGTATAATTGATAATTTCTTCTTTGACAAAATTCCCACAATATAAAAAGAAAAATAACGTTATTAGAGCATTTATCTTGTGAAAATTTTTAACTCTACTTCCTAATGAAACAAAGCTCGGCTTGAAGCAATTCTTCAATAAAGATTTTGTGAAGTTTCCGTTGCTTTTATCAGGTACATAATTTTTGAACTTGTTATGAACACAACAATGGTATCGTAGCCGCGTTGTTGCTTAATAAAATTTTCGATAGTTTTATAAAAAAAATATTGCAAACATATATTTTCTGAAAATTAATCGTTTGTATTTTTGGAATAAAACTTATTTATTCACAATCTACTTTTTTAGAGCTTTTCATTGATGTATTACTCACTTAAAATGGATTAAAAATGAGTAAGATATGAATTTTTGAAGTTAGGTTGAAACTTTTTTTGACAGCTTTTACAAAAACCGTTGTTGTAATATGTTTCTGAAAATTAGTCGTTCAGATTTTCGGCATGAAACTTATTAGTTCATTATCTACTTGTTTAGTATTTTCCATCGATATATTACTTATTTAAAACAAATTAAAAACGAAAGTGAGATGAATTTTTAAAATAGTTTGAAAATATTTTGACAGCTTTATGAAAAAATATTGTTGTAATATATTTTCTGAAAATTAATCGTTCAAATTTTCGGCATGAAATTTATTTTTTCATAATATACTTGTTTATGGATTTCCGTTGATATATATATTGCTCATTTAAAACAAACATTAAAAAATGAGGGAGATAATAATCTCTTGAAGTTACGTCAAAATTCTTTAGACAGCTTATGAAAAAATTTATTGTTGCAATATGTTTTTAGAAATTATCAATCGGATTTTCAGCATGCAATTATTTATTCATAATCTACTTATTTAGGGCTTTCCGTTGATGTATTACTTAAGTTAAAACGATTAAAGACGAGTAAGATATGAATTTTGAAGTTAGGCTGAAATTTTGACGCTTTATTAAAAACCGTTGTTGTAATATATTTTCCGAAAATTATTCATTCAAATTTTGGCATGAAATTTATTTTTTCAAAATCCACTCTCGTTATTAGTCTTTCTGTTGATATATTATGCATACAAACCAACATTAAAAATGAGTGAGTTATGATTTTATATATATATATATATATATGAATAAGGAATGTAATATTTAATTTATTTAGACTTGGTAATTTGTTTAGTCCTTATGTTTCTTACTTTTGTCTTCTACAAGTAACTGTGACATAAGTTGTTATGTTGGATGGTATAGTCATAATGATTGTAATTTACTTGTTTCTATTTTAGACATAGTCGAACAGGGACAAACTTGAATTACTTCAAGTGGGAGTTCTCAAAGTCGAGCAAAATGATAATGTAGAAGAGCACGTATTCATATAACATGTTTTCAAATGTGAAATCATAATTAGAAATGGTGTCCCAAGGGCGACATAAATTTTTTTGAGGAATCAAAGGGCTATACGAAGGGAAAGAGAAAAAAAATTTAGAGAACTCAAGTCTTTTAAGATGTCCCCTAGTATTTCAGTCGCTAAGCTCATTCATCTTTTTGAATTAAAACATGTCGAACTAGAAAATTACATTCAAATCTCATATTGAGAAGTTTTAGCTATTTTAGTAGACTTTCTCCGAGAACCTTAGGGTAAGAGTTTGACTAATGTTTATCACGAAGTTTGACCCAATCAATATTTTAGGGTGTATATACATTGTCTTGAAGTCATGTAGGAGAATTTTATCTTTAATTGACTTGTAACTTGAAGTTATTTATCTATTTCTAATATATGAACTAAGTTATTTGTCCCTCTTTACAAAATTTCATTTATTTCATTTAAATGAATTGATACTTAATTGGAACTCATCACTAAAATACTCACTATGAAATATTTTTCACTTTTGATTAAATATTTAGACTGTGGGTGGTGATTGAAAACTTATTAACCATTTCGATTCTATGCTAAATGTGAAGTCATTATGAAAATTGATTTGCTTTAGTGGGTATATGAATATCTCATGCATATACTGATCAAAGTAAATATTTGATAACAATAGCTTACATAAATTATCTCTTATTAACGAACATGATATTAAAAAGCATAATTGCTGACTTGAACGGAGGTGAGAAACTGAATGCTGACAATTACAACATCTAGAGTCGTAAAAGATGGTATGTATTGAAAAAGCAAAACACTTTTGAATGTATAAATCATATTTTAAGTCAACCAGAAGAATGTAACACTGCATAACACAGAAGAGATCTTGGAGCTTATAAAGCTTGGAAAAGACAGATTCCTTTGCATGTGAAATTATTGTAAGTTTTGTTGTTGATGATCTCATTCATGAATATGAGAAGTTTTCTATTGCTCATGCCATATGGACATATTTGCAAGGAACATATNATATGGACATATTTGCAAGGAACATATGGGGGTAGATCAGTGACCCGCCTTAGACAGCTGACTATCAAGTTTGATACTTACAAGTAGCATCATAATCAGAACATCAAACAACACATTAGGGTAATGTCAAACATGATTGTTCAATTCAAAAGTGTTGGTCATGTTCTCTCTGATGAGCAACAAGTTCAGGCGCGACTGGTCTCTTCCCAATAGTTAGGAACATTTGAAGGCCAACTTAACGCACAATGGTAGCATCAAATCATTTTCTGATATTTCCACTCATGTTGAGCTTGAAGACGAGCGGCTTGGCGTTGCTAAAGTTGTATCTAATGCCTTTATGGAAAAATCAAATGGTACAAAGTTTTCAGGCTTCAAGCGCAAGAAGAATTGAAAAAATAATGGGAAGGATAAGGAGACCAAAGAAGGACCCTTCAAGAAAAAGAACAAGCCAAATTTCAAGAAGGAAAAATAGTTTTTCAAAAAGAAAGACTAGAGCAAGATGAAGTGCTACAACTACCATGTTCCAATGCATTTTGCTCGTGATTGTACCGAGGTGAAAAGGGTAGCATTTCTAAACGCATCTCTAAGTGATATATATGCTTCTACCACCGTTTTACTAACTAAATCTTATCCTATGTGGATTATAGACTCATGAGCCACCGACCACGTGAGTCATGATCGAGAAGCATTGTGGAGTTCCATCGAGTCTCACCTGGATCAAGGTGGATATATGTAGGAAATAATGCAAGACTTGAAGTCAAATGGATAGGCACTTGCAAAGTGGACTCGTGTGGTGGCCGATATTTGATGTTGCATGACGTCCTATATGCTCTAGAGATTCGACAAAACTTAGTATCTATGTTTATTCTTTTAGATGTTGGTTTCAAATTATATTTTAGTTGCAAGGGTGTTATAATTACTCTAGATATGGCTTTTTATAATTTTGGACTTCGTTATGATCGTTTTATCATTTTATATTATAATCCTTCAACCTATGACTATTATGTTGACTGTTGTGTAATAGCGTTTTATTCTAGTAACATTGATGTTGATTATTACATGGCATGTGAGATTGGATCACACAGGACAAGACCGAATGAATAGATTGTCAAAGAAAGGATATTTGGGTTCTTTCTCCAAAATTGATATGTCAACATATGAAAATTGTCTTGCTAGAAAGATTGCACGCAAACCATTTGGGAAGGCTAAAAGAGCTGAATTTCCGCTATAAGTAATCCATTCTAATATTTATGGTCAAATGAATGTGAGTTGGTTCTTTATATTTCATTACATTTATTGACGATTTCACGCGCTTTGGTTATATCTATTTGATTTCTCAAAAATCTGAAGCACTTGAATGCTTTAAAAGATATATAAATGAAGTTGAGAATCAATTAAATAAAAGTATAAAGAGTTTAATAACCGATACAGGCCAAGAATATTTGTCAAATCAATTTGTAGAATTATATATTGAAAAATACATTATCAGACAGTTAACTATTCCTTATACACCTCAACAGAATGGTGTAGCTGAAAGAAGGAATATAACACCATTGGACGTGATAAAGTCCATGATGGCACAGACAAATTTACCTATCTCCTTCCGGAGAGATGCATTATTGATTGCAGCCTACATATTGAAATAAAATGCCTTCTAAATCAGTATCTTCCACTCCTTATGAACTATCAAATGGTTATAACCCAAATCTTAATGATCTATGACCTTAGTGTTGTGCTGCATATGTAAAAGATATGTTTTGGTGAGTTCGGTAAACTGAGTACAGAAGGAAAGAAATATATCTTTATAAGATACTTAGAATGCTTCAAAAAGTATGTGTTCATTGGTGAATTGTAGGATGAAAGTATTACTGAAATTGAATCAAGAGATGTCACATTTCTAGAAAATGATTTTTCTAAAAAGACTGAAAATGGGAAAGTGAGCCTCTTTATGAAATATTGAATTCAAAAGATCAGATAATGTTTTCAAACAAGTTTGATAATCCAACAAATCAAGGATTGGTTCCTGAACCAAATGAGAGTTTTGAATCCCAAAATTCTATGGACGAATCTAAACTTCAATTACATACGAGTACTAGAAAAGGTGTAGTAAACGGCCTTATGAGATTCAAAATTATATTTTCTTGGTATCTCCCATACAATTGGATGAACCTAATTCTGTAACTGAGGCTTTAACATGCCATGAAAAAGATGAATGGGAAAAAATGATGAAAGAAGAATTAGAATCCATAAAAATCAATAAAGTCTGGGGTTTAGTTGGCCTTTCTCTGGGACGTAGAGCTATTGGGAATAAATAGATTCTCAAAGTTAAATTCAAATTGAACGGGTCAATAAAAAGAGACAAAGCATGATTGGGGGTAAAAGGTTTTACTCAAGAAGCTGAAATAGATTATGAAGAAACTTTTTCACCGGTTGTGAAGTTTATCTTTATTCGATTACTTTTGACTATGTTGCATGTTTGGATCTAGAATTACACCAAATGAATGTGAAAATCGCTTTTCTTAATGAAAAACTAAATGACAAAATCTATATGGAACAACTTGTAGGTTTTGTTTTTAAAAATCAAGAAAAGAAAGTTTGTAAATTAAAAAGATCAATTTATGGCCTGAGGCAGTCTCAAGGCAGTGATACCTGAGATTTCACAAGGAGGTGATTTCATTTATTTCACTATGATCAATAAAGACCATTGCATCTATAAGAAGAAGTCCAATGGAATGTTTGTAATTCTTTCCCTTTATAGGAATGATATTTTATTAGCTGAAAATAATTTAGAGTATGTGAAAATCATAAAGTCATGGATTTTAAAATTATTTGACATGAAATACATGAATGAAGTATATTATATATTGGGTGTTGAGATTCAAAGAGATCGTTTCAATAAATTTTTGTGTCTATCACAAGAAACATATATAAAGAAAATATTGGAACACTTTCATATGAATAGTTGCAAACTCATGGATACTCCTACAACAAGAGGTGAAACTTTAAGCTTTGAAATGTGTTCAAAGACTGTAAAAGAAAAGAAAGACATGTTTCGAGTTTCATATTCTAGTGTTGTCTGGAGCTTAATGTACGCTATAATGTGTACTCGCCCAGACATTTGTTATGGTGTGGGTCTGGTTAGCAGGTATCAATCTAATCCCAAAAGAGATCATTGGAAAGTAGTAAAGAGGTTAAGATACTTGAAAGGAATTGCAGAGTATTCACTATGCTATAGTGAATCTGATTTACTCATAAGAGGTTATACAGATGTTGGTTGGGCTAGTGACCCAAATGATAGAAAATTAACCTCCGGCTCTGCTTTCTTACTTAACGGTAGTTCTATTTCATGAAAAGTAAGAAATAAACTTGAACAACCCTTTTGAATGGAAGCTAAGTTTGTGTCTTGTGCATCTACAGTACAAGAATTTGTTTGGTTAAAGAGATTCATGGAGCATTTGAATATCGCGAAGAATTCTCAGGATCCCATAATTTTATATTGTGACAGTCAAGCGGCTATCGCATATACGAAGGATCCTAGTATCATATCAAGACCAAATACATTGACATTAAGTATAACTTTGTGAGAGACATAGTATCAAGTGGACAAATAATAAATTCCTACATGAGAAATGATAGTTGATCCCTCTACAAAGGCGATATCTAGAGTTGTTTGAAAAATATATTATGGCTCTAGGTTTGCAAAGGATATGATCACGTTTCTGTATTGTAAAATGACTTAGTTGTTATAATATTCTCATCAATATTTGACTCTTATAATTTATGTTCATATGTCATATGCATATGATGATGTAATTTATTGATACAATGTGTCGAACAAGCTACGAGATTGAATCTCTCACACGAGCAATCACCTCTTATGTCAAGGAACGTGAAGAGATGAGTTCCACCATCATGTATGACTTGTTTTAATAAGCCAGATGTGAGTCTCTTAAAAAAGAAGAATTTGAGGACCATTAAAGAGGGAAACTAGGATTATACATCTAGAGGTATCTAGATTAAGATTTGTACGGAGTTGAATAAGTAAAATGAATGAGGCACACACACCAATATAGGTGATAACACCGTAGCACGTGTTTATACTATGTGTGCTAAGCTATCAATGGGTTAATGGAAGAATGAATCCCTACTTTTTCATTGTATGAGACCCTGAAAAGTTGTATTAACTTTTCATTGGAATATCCTTCAACCTTTGACTATTTCTTGAAGTTTCAATCGGTGTTGTTACTTTAGTATGTCACTAATAATCATGAGTGATTTGGCAATGCAGTGCATGTGAAGGAAAGATGCTGATTTAAAACTAATAGATTCAGGTAGAAAGAAAAGACAATAAAAACTATAGTTTAACTTATATACACAAGCCGACCACTATGCTTACCATAAGGGTGTCAAGTATAATTGTGGATATAAAGTTAAATATGAACTCGAGTTCACTTCTTTTAAGGATGAGGGATCGAATAGTAAGCTAATGGGGTAGAGAATGATGTCTGAGGTATTGTGAGTAATAAGATCCTCCTGTTAGTAGTGAATCCTTTTTGTAAGTGCCTGGATTTCTACTTAGAGCTTTGGTACAACCTTAATAGGTTTGAAATTTTATAGCTCTTGATGCATATAGGTCGCACGAACTATTTGCCTGTATGAATTACGTTTATTATCGATATGATATTGTTTTGGGTCTAACCCATCATGCAAAGTGAGAGATGTTGGATTATGGATTGTGGGTCGCTCCATGTGGGCTGATCTGATCCGGTTAGGAGAAGATAAATTAAACTGATTTAATGGAGTTATAACCTCCCTAAACTTCTTTTTAAAAAAACGTGAAAAAAGAGAGTGGGGAGTTATGCTTTTTAACCGATTATTATCTATATAAAGAAGAGAAAATAGCAGAATGGGATAACTTTCTTTATCTGAAAAAATTCCCGCAATATGAAAAAAAAATGTTATTAGGGCATTTAGTTTGTGAGAAGTTTAATTTTGCTTCCTAGTAAAACAAAGTTAGGCTTGAAGTAATTCTTCAACAAAGGTTTTCTGAAGTTTTCACTGTTATTAACAGGCACACAATTCTTGTTCTTGTTACAAATTCTAACATGAATGGTTAGAGTGAGAGAGTTCCCAACCAATTTTAAAATTTTCAACTATATGGCCAACTAAGAGAACTTTCAAGTGACTGGTGTAAGCATGTTGCGCAAAAAGTGTGAATAGAACAAAACTAGATAGAATCTGATAAAAGCTCAAATTTATTAAACAAAGCCCACAAAAATTGAAGAATATAAACTATAACATTGTAGAACCTAAGGACCTCAGATCAAAATGCAATTGCTAGAGTCTAGCACCAAATGGTTGATGGTCAACATCAAAAGTTGGCTAAAATTGAAAAAGATTTGAGAAAGATAATAGGAGAAGTGAGCAACTATTGAGGAGAGCATTGCTATAGTAAGGAATTGTACTTAATTTATAATCTTGAATCATATTCCTTTATCAATTTTGTTTTACTAGCTTATATGTATGCACCTCGCATGTGTCCCTCAAATTAATAAGAACAAATTTATAAAAATGATACAAATAATATTTAAAAATGTATTTATGTAACAATATAAGAATTTAGAAATAAAATTATGAATTTCAAATTGATAAATAATTATGTTTAAGAATTTGATCCAATCTAGTAGTTCGTTCTTCATTTTGTTCTAATATTTGTTTCAATGAATAGAAACGTCATAGAAATAACATTTGATTGAAAGGGGAAAAAATCATTCCCTTTTACATGAGCACTTAAATG
>JACEIK010000051.1:353948-370758 GCA_018107945.1 Datura stramonium
AGAACAATAATTAAATAACTATTTTGCTATTTTTAAAAAGGTAAAAAGGTGAATGACATTTTGCTGTGAGACCTTCGTACTTTAAATATTTAATAATAATTTAATTTTAAACTTTTCATTTTACCCTTTATGAGATGATTTCAACTCAATTTTTTTCTCTTTCTCTTAATCTATGTGTTTAATCAAACACTTCACATAAATTAAACTTTATATAAATTAAAATGGAAAAATAGTGTAGATTTAACTAAAGGGAGTGAATAACAAAAGTACTTGATTAATTGAAACAACACAAGAGTACTCGATGTAACAACCCATTTGCTCGTTATAGCAACAACCCTACCGAAACCCCAAGAAAAGTTTGAATTTTGTATTAAGGTGACGCCTGGACTAAATAGCCTAGTAAAATATGCTCCCGAAAAGAACCGAGGTAAAAGAAGGTGGGCCCAAGCGTTAGACCACCGCAGCGGCTGACGGCCCGCCGTAGTGGAACCGCTGCAGCAAGCGAGGGTCACGCTGCAGCGGATGAACGCGAAGCAGGAATTGCGGAATCCTGTCCTAATTTGGATTTTAAAATATAGTCCTTGCAAGGGTTTAATAAAGACGCCAAAAATAGGGAATAGATTTTTGGAGAACAAGAAAAGAAGTTAGGAGGAGAGAATTACCCTCCTTAGCTAGGAGAGATTGCAAGAACTCAATGATGGAGGCGAAAGACGTGATTGGAAATCGACTCAATGAAATCTTGGCGCCCATGTAAGCTATGGCTTACCCACTTGTGTGATAGACTACAATTAGCTAAACGCATACGTCCATGTGATTAATGTGTTTCACATATAGTCTTGAATTAACCATAAGAGTAAAAGAGGTGGAACGTGAATTCTATTATCTTATGTGAGAAATTGTAAAGAGGAATGAAGATAAATCTAGTGTCTTCGCAAGGAGGATAGGAGGGTAAATATGTGTGAGCATGCAAGCCCGCATAGAGTCACTAATTGAATGCGACTATGAGGCTAAGAATCATGTAGAATTGACTGACTAGTTAAATGAATAAATAACTCTATTTATTACGTGATTGGGTGGTCTAGACAAACCACATAAAATGTATTAAAAATCAGGAGTGGGAGAACAGAGATTAAATGTGAGGGAATGCATGAAAATAATTGTTATTAGTTGTTAAGGTAATACCTTGTTTTTAGATAATAGTATCTTTGATGAATTTTCTTGTTACGATGTAGTCTGATTTATTTACGACGTTGAACTTATGTGAAATCCTATTTACGTGATAATATCTATGATATTGGGTGATTTTTGAATGTCTTATCATATGAGACCCGAATGTGTTGTGGTGTCCTTGAGTGAGGGACTAACAATAGTGAATTATGAAAAATCTTGACGAAAGGATCCGTGGGGAAAGACTGGAAGAGGACTGGTCGGAATACTGCCAATACAGTATCGCTGCAGCGAGACCGCTACAGAGGTAGAGATACCATTGCAGCAGAGCCCAGGATGTAATTGATACCAAGCCGCTTAAGGTATAAAATGGAAAGTATAAAGTGTGTATGTGATTTTAAGTTTATGGTAGGTAAGTCTCACTATATGTACGAAGGCTGGTAATGATGTTGTTAATGATGTGACATTAATTTTAATGTGTATTGATTATGGCTACCTAACTATAAGTGTTGCTAGCTGTATTTTACATGAATGAGTTTATGACTATGATGTTGTGACGAGCATTTTCAAGGGAGTAAGTGAACCGAGATGTCAGATAATATAGTAAGAAGATTTTGTGATACTGATAAGAGATGTACGAGAGGTACTCTGTATGATTCGGATCAGTTCGATCAAACCCTGAATGAGGTCTGCATATATGAGAGGCTCGTGCCTGAGGTGAGCATCCGAACGAGCGTTATGAGAGAGTATACAGACAGGTATGATAAAGGATTCATACGACTGGGTGTACAGTACATGATTTTCTAGAGTCCCCTGCAGGTCATGACTGGAAGAGAAAGCATAAGATCCTCTGGCATGTGTATACAATAATGTGACGGAGGCTTGTGACCGGCACATTACCGATGATATGATTGAGTACAGATTGACTCCTGGTAAAGTCAGATACATACATACATACGTGGTGGTAACAATCAGTGAGGTGACGATATACTTGTGTGATACAAATGATACACATAGTGATATCAGTCTGAGATGAGAGCATGGTACAGGTATGAGGTGGTATAGTAGTTGAAATGCGGATGACAGGTATGTGTGTGCGTGCTAATTTTCGGGTGTTGGATCCCTTGCATGATATACGATGTATGTTTGATGAATCCTTGAGGTAATTGACGTGATATATGTGCATGTATGTTGTTTTTATGCTGTCAAGACCCGAACATAGGCCTGGATAGAGACACGGGACAAAGAACCCTGATAGGCTTCAAGTCGACCAATGACATGAACATAGTGACTAAGAGTATAACACAAGTAGAAATTGATATAATAAAACATGCTTAAGCGGATGTCTGTATACATATCAGTATAAAACAGAGTCAAAACTGGCAAGTCGATAATCTACAAACTATCTGAAAAAGCCTCTAATATAACTAATGAGCTGATGAGACAGTATCCCCAACTAGCTCGACAAAAGTCTGTAATGGAAATAACATAAAAATGATTAAACTGAATGTCCTGAGGACTCACACTAGCTAAACAGGACTGAGGGAAAAGCAAGACTAATCATACGACTGAGTCTGATCTCTCAGACTTGTATCATAAAACGATAATGCGTAGAGTATGCGGTCAGTACTTGGAATGTACCGAGTATGCAAGATAAGTAAAAACAGAAAGTTAAAATACATAAGAGTATGATTGTCTAATCATGAGTGAATATCATAATATAAACATAAGGCCTCAAGGTTTTCAAATCATTCATAATCTAGTCATAGATCATACTCGTAAGAGAAACCTTATAAAAACATAACTTGAGCTAAAGTAACATAAATATGACAATGCATAAATTATGAGGAACAATGGGAGAACTCGTCTTAATCGACACCATCATGATATAGCTTACATGATGCCCCACCTATCTCGCTCAAGTGGGCAAAGTCATCCCAGGCTTGCCAGGCAAGGGACGTGCATGACGTGATATCACAAAGGGGTCCATGAATACATATACCTACAGTGGTACGTAGTTCTGAGACCACGGGGCTTACCTGAATGTCGAGCCTACTCGGTGCTAGACACTTCTCCCAAAAGCATGCACATGAGGGCTCATACAGTAATCGTGGAATCATTCATAAAGTTCATGGACAATAAATTATAACATGCTGATCATACTTGAAATACATGATTATCTATGAATAAAGGCCCGTGAGTCGGAAAACAAGTCATAAATTTATAAATCATGAAGAACATGCATATTTGTGAAAATTCATGTACTTGACATTCATAAATCCATGAAGAGTACTTGAAGAGAAATCATATCATAAATCATAAATCATAATTTAGGCTTAGGAGGATAAAAATCATAATATAATCATAATTTGACTTTTAATGAAACTTTGCATAATTGGGCATAAATTGACTAGGATTTGAAATCATAAAATTATAATCAATTGAAGTATAAAAATCTACCCATAAGTCTTAAAATAATATTTAGAACATAAAGGGAATTGGACCATAATCAAATCAAATAGAATTCCATGAATTTGAAGTTAAAACCCCATAAGATCATCAAATTTACTTTAACACTTGAATTCATGAACATGGAGGAAAATTGGGGCATGAGAGTGAAGAGGGACTCTCATTCACAATCCTGCATACTTGGGTAATTTGAGCTTATACTCTCCCTTGAAAGACTAAAGGATTTGAAGAAGAAATTGGAGCGCTCTAGGCTTGATCTTCAAAGAGAAACCTCTACTCTTGCATGCATGGGGAGAGAATAAGTTAGAATAGATTAAACCCCCTTAAAACTCCTTTAACTGAGCTTAAAATGATATAGTTTAGGGCTTAGGAGTTTAAGAATTATGAAATTTCCCTAATTAAAATGCAGAAAAAATTACTCATTGCCAGGTGCCACGACTCGTCCTACGGATCTACCTCGATCGTATGGGTCGTGGTTTCCTCTCGTTGAAGCTTCTGATAATTCCTGAGTTCTGAAGTTCCCACGAGTCTTACAATGACTCGTACCTTCTGCCAACAGATCGTTGAATCCTTTCACTGTTACAACTGGGAAAAACCCTTGCTCCTTCCTATGAGTGGAAGTGACGATGTGGTTCCCTACCACGAGCTGTACCACAAGTTGTACCTTCCCTCCTGACCATTCCAGAACCAACCCACTACTCCTATCTACGAGTCGTACCTTCATCCTATGGGTCATTACAAGGCCCGTTGATTCCAACTCCTTCCTACAAAACTGCTAACCACGAGTGGTTCCTATTGGTCGTAGGTCCTTCCTATGACTCGTACCTCCAACGTCCTATGTCAAAATCGTAGATTTTTCTGTTGTTCCCATTTTAAATCTCGATTCTAGTCTTAGGCACTTCTGAGGGGTATTACAATATCTCCCTCTTGGAAACATTTGTCCTCAAATGTGGGGCAAGCATACTCAATAACTGGAGAAAACCTATCATCCCAAATATTGAACATCTAAAGCTGAAAACTGACGGAATAACTGACTCCGAACTGAAATACATGACTAAATTGAATTCATAAATCACACATACATGCACTGACAGGAATGAAACTGGATCACAAGAACTGAACGTGAGATTGAGTAAAGTACTAAGGAAGAAACTGATACCTCAAGCTGGAATTGAACCGGAAGGGAATAGATGCTGGTATTTAGCCATCATATATGCTTCGGCTTCCCACATAGCTCCCTCAACATGCTGATTTATCCACAAAACCTTTACTGAAGCTACTTCTTTATTTCTTAGCTTATGAACCTGAAAATCAAGTATTTCAACCGGAACCTCTTCATAGCTAAGGCTATCCTTCACACCTACACTCTCCACCGGATCACCCATGCACTTCTTTAAAAGCGACATATGGAAAACTGGATGTACTAAAGCCAATTCCAAGGGCAACTCCAACTCATAAGCCACCTTGCCAACACGTCTCACAATCCTGTACGGGCTAACATAACGGGGACTAAGTTTCTCTTCTCTCTAAATCTCATCACTCCCTTCATGAGGGACACCTTCAAAAACATCCAATCATCAACTTCAAACTCAAGTTCTCTCTTGCTCACATCCGCATAGGACTTTTGGCGATTCTGAGCTGTTTTTGACCTTTCCCTTATAAGCTAAACTTTCTCTATAGCCTCATGAACTGAATATGGTCCTATCAACGTAGCTTCACTGATTTCGAACCAACAAATAGGCGATCTACACCTCCACCCATAAAGAGCCTCAAACGGAGCCATCTGAATGCTGGAATAGTAACTGTTGTTATATGAAAATTTGATGAGAGACAAATGATCATACAACTACCCTTGAAATCAATCACACATGCTCTCAACATATCCTCAAGAGTCCGAATGGTCTGTTCAGCCTAACCGTCTGTCTGCGGGTGAAAAGTTGTATTAAGCTTGAGCTGAATACCGAGTCCCTTCTAAAATGATCTCTAAAACTGGGAGGTAAACTGAGTACCTCTATCTAATATGATCGACAAGTGCACTCCATGCAATTGAACTAACTCCCGAATATAAAATTTAGCATAATCCTCCCCTGAGTCGGTAGTCTTGACCGGTAGAAAATGAGCTGCTCTGGTCAACCTATCAACAATCACCCATATGGAGTCATACTGTCGACGAGTACGAGACAACCCTATAATGAAATGCATATTGATTTCCTACCAATTCCAAGTAAGATGCTAATGTCTTAAAGCACATCTCCAGTTCTTTGATGCTCAACTTTCACCTTTGACAATTCGGACACTTTTCCACAAACTCTGCTATGTCCTTCTTCATTCCATTCCACCAATAGACTTCCCATAGGTCACGGTATATCTTGGTGGCACCTGTATGAATAGAATATCTGGAACCATGAGCCTCTTGAAACATGCACTCCTTCAATTCATCAACACCCGGAACACACAAATGACCCTGATATTATAGTACATCATCTACCCCTTGGGAGAAAACCTCCACCTTCTAATTCTGAACAGCTTCCTTCAACTTTACCAAAATAGGATCCTCGTCTTGCCTAGCCTTGACTTCGGTCACCAAGGAAGATTCTAATCTATTCTGAACTATGACACCATCATCTACCGAGTCAATAAGACGAACTCCTAGTCGTGCAGGCCGATGCACATCCTTCACCAACTCTTTCCTCCCCTCATCTACATGGGATACACTCTCCATAGAAAGCCTGCTAAGAGCATCTGCCACCATATTAGGCTTGCCAGGATAATAAAAGACACTCATATCGTAATCCTTAAGAAGCTCCAACCACCTTCCTTAATGTAGATTTAGATCCTTCTAGGTAATCACGTGCTATAGGCTTTTGTGATCCGTAAACACATCCACATAGACCTTATACAGATAGTATCTCCAAATCTTCAAGGCAAATACTACTGCTTCCAACTCGAGGTCGTGAGTCGAATAGTCTTTCATGGACTTTCAGCTACCTGGAAGCATAGGCTCTAACCTTAGTGCTGCATTAATACACAACCAAGACCGATCCTCGAGGGGTCACAATATACCACAAACCCATTGGTACCCTCAGGTAGAGTCAACAATGGTGATGAGGTGAGTTGAGTCTTCAACTCTTAGAAGCTCTTCTCACAGGCCTCTGACTATTGAAACTTCACTTTCTTCTAGGTCAAGTTGGTCAACGGTGCTGTAATGGATGAAAACCCTTTAACAAACCTCCGGTAGAAACCAGCTAAGCCCAAGAAACTCCTGATACCTAAAGGACTAAGTGTTCTAGGACAATTCTTCACAGCTTTTATCTTTTCAGAGTCCACTTGTACACCCTCACTTGACACCACATGACCCAAAAGTGCTACTGAGTTTAACCAAAACTCACACTTGCTGAATTTAGCATACAACTAGTGATCCTTAAGAGTCTGTAGCACCACCCTCAAATGAGCGGCGTGCTCCTTCTCGCTCAGAGAGTATATGAGAATGTCATTTATGAACACAATAAAAAACATGTCCAAATATGGCTTGAACACCCTGCTCATCAAATCTATAAAAGCTGTAGGAGCATTCGTTAGTCCAATATTTGGAACACATAGACGGCCCTGGTACCGCAACACCCCATCTCCCCGTTGGGAGAAGACCTCCACCTTCTAACCCTGAACGGCTTCTTTCAGCTTTACCAAAATTGGATCTTCATCTTGTCTAGCCTTTACATCAGTCACCAAGGAAAATTTTGATCCGTTTTGCATAATAACGCCGCCATCGGTCGAGTCAACCAATCTAACCCCAACCTCGTAAGTCGATGGATATCTTTCACCAACTCCTTCTTTCCTTCATCCACGTGGGACACACTCTCCATAGAGCGCCTACTAAGTGTGTCCTCTACCACATTAGCCTTACCCGAGTGGTAAAGGACACTCATATCGTAGTCCTTTAGTAGCTCCAACCACCTCCTTTGCCGAAGATTGAGATCTTTCTATGTGAACACATATTGCAAGATCTTGTGATCCGTGAATAAATCTACGTGGACCCCATATAAATAATGTCATCATATCTTAATTGCGAATACCACTGCGGCTAACTCAAGGTCACGGGTCGGGTAATTCTTCTCATGAACTTTCAATTATCTTAAGGCGTATGTTATCACTTTCCCATGCTGCACCAACACACACCCAAGTCCGATTCTCGAAGCGGAGCAATACACCATGAAACCATTGGTACCCTCGGGTAGGGTCAACACTGGTGCTGAAGTGAGTCGAGTCTTCAACTCTTGGAAGCTTCTCTCACAAGCCTCCGACCATTGGAACTTTACCTTCTTGTGAGCCAACTTGGTCAAAGGTGCTGCAATAGATGAAAAGCCCTCAACGAATCTCCGATAGTAACCCGCTAAGCCCAAAAAGCTCCTGATATCTGATGGGTTCACCGGTCTGGGTCAATTCTTCACCGCCTAGATTTTCTGAGAATCCACCCTTATGCCCTCACTCGATACCACATGGCCCAAAAATGCCATGGATTCCAACCAAAATTCATACTTGTTGGACTTTGCATACAACTAATGATCCTTGAGGGTCTGAAGCACTACTCTCAAGTGAGTTGCATGCTCCTCCTCGCTCCGAGAGTGTATAAGGATGTCATCAATGAACACAATCACGAACATGTCCAAATATGCCTTGAACACCCTGCTCATTAGATCCATAAAAGTTGTAGGGGAATTGGTTAGTCCAAAAGACATAGCAACAAATTCGTAGTGATCATACCGAGTCTTGAAAGCGGTTTCGGGATGTCACTCTCCCGAACCCTGAGATGGCGATACCCAGATCTGAGATCAATCTTGGAGAAACACTTGGCACCCTGAAGCTGGTCAAACAAATCATCGATCCTGGGTAACGAATACCTGTTCTTAATGGTGACCTTGTTCAACTGCCTATAATCAATACACATCCGAAGAGAACCATCTTTCTTCCGAACGAATAGGACTGGTGCACCCCATGGAGACTTATTCGGCCTAATAAAGCCCTTATCTAATAGGTCCTTCAAATGATCCCTCAACTCTTTTAGCTCGGTTGGAGCCATTCAATAGGGAGGAATAGATATAGGCTGCGTGTCGGAAAGAAGATCTATACCGAAATCAATCTCCCGCTCGGGAGAGGCACCTGAAAAATCATCAGGAAAGACCTCAGGATACTCACGTACTACTGGAACTGACTGGATAGTCGGGATCTCGGACTCAACATCCTTTACCCTAACTAGATGGTACACACAACCCTTAGAAATCATCTTCATATCCTTAAGGTAGGAAATGAAATGACTTACAGGCACAACTGAACTGCCTTTCCATTCTAAGACTGGCTCACCCGAAAATCTAAACTTTACTGTCGGGTTCTACAATTAACTGAAGCATAGCATGCAAATAGCCAATCCATGAAGAGAATCACATCAAAATCGGTCATGGATAACTCTATCAAATATGTTGAGGTGACCTTTTGAAGGACTGAACTGGGCAACATCTATACACCCGTCTAGCTATAACTGAGTCACCTACTGGAGTAGAAACTGAGAAAGGGTTCTGACAAGACTTCGAGACTGACTCCGAAGCTACTGGCCACATAAGGTTTCACGAAAGACAAGGTAGCCCCCGGATATAACAAAGCATAAACATTAATATAGAAAACTCGAAATATACCAGTGACCATATCCGGGGAGACCTCTTATTCCTGACGGGATGCTAGGGCATAGAATTTATTTTGGCTCTGATCTCTAGTTGTGCTAGTAGATTCTCCCTGATGGGTTGAGCGTGTGGGAGGGGCTTTTGAACTACAAGATGGGCCTCGGCCCCCAACCTGATCCTGTCTTGTTGCTGGGAAATCTCTAAGAACGTGTTCGGGCTTCCAACACTCGAAACAAGTACCTAAACCTGCCAAGCACTGGCCTGCGTGTCCCCGACCACATCTGCGACAAACTGGGATGCTAGAATCTACGGGTCTGCTGCTCTGACCCCTCGAGCCTGATGCTCGCTCTCTCTAATCATGTCTAGGCCTGGATGGCACACTCAATGCTAAAGATGCGGGAGATGATGATCGCTGGTGAGTCTGTTGTCGATACCCACCACCTGACCTCGGCTAGGAGAATCTGTGGTCATCAGTCCTTGCCCTCTTGGCCTCCCTCTCTCTCAGATGTGCCGCCTCCATCTACTGGGCGTACAACACTATCTATGGAAAATACATATCCTGATGGATCATGGCGGTCCTACGATCCTTATCCAAATAACCCGCTACCCTATGGATGAATCTACTCACCCGCGCCCTCTAATAAGCTACCAACTCTAGGCATATTTCGATAAGTGAGTGAACTCAAGGGCATATTATTGTACTATCATCCTCCCTTGCTTAGAATTCACGAACTCCGCTGCCTTCAACTCCTTCATCTCATGAGGGAAGAACCGGTCTAGAAAGGCAACATGGAACTCTTCCCAAGTGACTGGACCTGCTCCGGCGACCCTGCTATCCTTCCATTGGCGGAACCAGATATGCGCGACCGCCTTCAACTGGTAAGAGGCCAACTCTATGCACATGATTTTGGAGTAGATGCTCCCACTTATATTTGAACTTGTGGTATGTTTCAAAATAAAGCTTTTTATATGCATGAATTCATAATTGAGATGTATGTTATCATTGAGCTTCGTTTTCATATGATGTCGGTTCTATGCATGATTTCATTATTGAGCTTTGTCAAATGACAATGTTGAGCTTTGTCAAATGACAATGTTGAGCTTTGTTTCATATGATGTTGAGTTTATTCATGATTTCATTGTTGATCTTCGTCAATAGACGATGTTGAGTTTCGTTATATACGATGTAGAGCATTGCATGTTTTGAGAGAAAAGTCTAGCATCGAGCGGGCTAAGGGTCGATCACCCAATGCCCCAGAACCACGCATCAACATAGGTTGATACTATTATATTATTGGGACCTCCCTTGTGAGATATCCCCGACCCAAATGGCCCATGAGCTTGATATTGATATCATGGTAGCGTCTTTAGCCTGGCAAGATTTTGGATGGATCTGCCCACTTGAGTGTGATAGTTGGACCACGTAAGCTCTATCGTGGTATGATGGTTAAGTGAAGAGTCTCCCATTATCTACATGATTCAGATTTGCATATTCATTACTTATGATTATTACTTTAAGCATACATGTTCTAGAAGTAAGGTTTGACTCATTGTTCAGCTTTTCTATAAATGTCATATCTCAGCTCTGAGTCATTCGAGTCAGTTATGATGTTATGAAGCTATGCATGGTCACACTATGAAAAGATTATGATTTCAGAATAAGTGCATGTAGTTCTTTCCTCTCAGATTTGAAATCTTATGATATGTTATGAAATGTTTTAAATGATTTACTTTACTTAAGCGGTTTTACTCACCTTGCATACTTGGTACATTCCACGTACTGACCGCATACTTTCTATGTTGTATCGTTTCATGATACAAGACCCAGCTCCCAGGCTCAGCCTCGCTCGTAGTCGGTTGTCAGAGTTAGCACCTTCTTAGTTGGTGAGTCCTCATCCTTCGAGGGCTAGACTTTCAGTTTCCTTGTGTATTTTTAGTTTAAGTATTGTTGAGTTAGTTGGAATCTTGTACCATCAACCCATCTATATTAGAGACTTTTAAGACTCATGTATGTATTCAGCTTTGGATGCTTATTCTAATGTTATGTTGAGTTAGACTTCCGCTGTGTTATATTGATGATTTCTTCTGTTTATCGAATGAGTTAGATGTATGCTTATGCCTTGGGTTGAATTGGGTCTCTGGAGGTTTCTTATCCCATTTCTACGATCCAGGCCTCCGTTCAAGTTGTGACAAACTTAGTATCAGAGCCATAAGTTTGAAGTGTCCTTAGGTGTCTGAAAGCCGCGTTAAGTAGAGTCTTTTTTATGGGTGTGAAGCGCGTCACACTTATGACGAAGAGGCTACAATATGTTTAGGAAATGTTCCCTTCTTTCATAATCTATGTCGTGCAATGAAAAGTCTTTTTATCCTTGTAATTCGTGCTAATTGCGATTGCAGAATCATGGCTCTCCGAAGAATGAATGGAAGGAGGAATGGAGGTGGTGAGGTCCACGAGGATGGAAATGGTTATGGGCATCATCCAAAACCACCAGTTCAGGAGCCTCCGGCACCGGAGCCAGCCGTTCATGCTGTGTTCCAGGCCGCTATTCAGATGCTTGCTCAAGCATTGACCGCTTAGGTCAATCAGCAAGCCATTGCGCATGTTCCACAAAATGGTAATGTAGCGGCTGCTCGAGTCAGAGACTTCTTGAGGATGAACCCGCCGTAGTTCTTGGGGTCCAAGGTAGATGAGGACCCGTATGATTTCATTGATGAGATTGTCAAGATCACCCAAGTGATTGGCGGTGAGTAGTGTTGAGTGCACAAAGTTGGCCTCCTACCAGTTGAAGGGGTTTGCGTATATTTGGTTTCACCTATGGAAGGATAGCAGGGTCACATGAGTAGGTCCAATCACGTGGGAGGAGTTTCAGGTTGCATTCCTAGATCGGTTCTTTCCTCGGGAGATGAGGAAGCTGAAGGCAACTGAGTTTGTAAACTTGAAGCAGGGAAGGATAACAGTGCAAGAGTATTCCCTTAAGTTCACTCGCCTATCGAAATATGCCCCGGAGTTAGTAGCTGACCAGAGGGCGCGGGTGAGCAGGTTTGTTCATGGTATAGCAGGGTATTTGGACAAGGAGTGACGGATTGCTATGCTTCACCAGGATATGGAATTCTCTCATATAGTGTTGTACGCCCAACAAATGGAGGCGGCACATTCGAGAGAGGGGGAGGCCAAGAGGGCCAGGACCGAGGATCACAGATTCTCTCAGTAGAGGTCCGATGGTGGACATCAACAACAGAATCACTAGAGATCATCAACCCTGGCATCTTCAGCATTGAGTGTGCCATCTAGGCCTAGACATGATCAGAGAGGGCGAGCATCAGGCTCGAGGAGTCAGAGCAGCAGACCCGCAGATTCCAGCATCCCAGCTTATTGCAAATGTGGTCGGGGGAACACATGCCAGTGTTTGGTAGGTTCAGGTGCTTGTTTTAGGTGTGGGTAGCTCGGACACATGTTTCGAGATTGTCCAGCTGCGAGGCAGGATCAGATTGGGAGCTGAGGCCCATCTTCTAGTTCAGCAGCCCCTCCCATAAGCTCAACACATCAGGGGGCATCTACTAGCACAGCTGGCGATCAACGTCAGAACAGATTCTATGCTTTAGCTTCCCACCAGGAGCAGGAGGTCTCCCCAAATGTAGCTACTGGTATGTTGCGAGTTTTCCATATTTATGTATATGCTTTGTTAGATTCGGAGGCTACCTTGTCTTTTGTGACACCATATGTGGCCAGTAGCTTTGGAGTCAGTCCCAACATTTTTTCAGAACCCTTCTCAGTTTCCACTCCATTAGGTGACTCAGTTATAGCTAGACGGGTGTATAGAGGTTGCCCAGTCTCAATCCTTCATAAGGTCACCTCAACAGACTTGATAGAGTTAGCCATGATCGATTTCAATGTCATTCTCGGCATGGATTGGCTATTTCCATGCTATGCTTCAGTTAATTGTAGAACTCGGGCAGTAGAATTCAGATTTCCGGGTGAGCCAGTCTTAGAATGGAAGGGTAGTTCAGCTGTGCCTGTAGGTCGATTCATTTCCTACCTTAAGGCCAGAAAGATGATTTCTAAGGGTTGCATGTACCATCAAGTTAGGGTTAAGGATGTAGAGTCCAAAACCCCGACTATTCAATCAGTTCTAGTAGTATGTGAGTATCCAAAGGTCTTTCCTGATGATTTGCCAGGTGTCCCTCCCGAGCGGGAGATTAATTTCGGTATAGATCTTCTTTTTGACACGTAGCCTATATCTATTTCGCCTACAGAATGGCTCCATATGAGCTAAAAGAGTTGAAGGATCAGTTGAAGGACCTGTTAGATAAGGGCTTTATTAGGCCGAGTAAGTCTCCATGGGGTGCACTAGTCCTATTTGTTCGGAAGAAAGATGATTCTCTTCGGATGTGTATTGATTATAGGCAGTTGAACAAGGTCACCATTAAGAACATGTATCCGTTACCCAAGATCGATGATTTGTTTGACCAGCTTCAGGGTTCCAAGTGTTTCTCCAAGATTGATCTCAGATCCGGGTATCACCAGCTCAAGGTTCGGGAGAGTGACATCCCGAAAACTGCTTTCAGGACTCGGTATGTTCACTACGAATTTGTTGCTATGTCTTTTGGACTAACCAATTCCCCTACAACTTTTATGGATCTAATGAAAAGGGTGTTCAAGGCATATTTGGACATGTTCGTGATTGTTTTCATTGATGACATCCTTATACACTTTTGGAGCGAGGAGGAGCATGTAGCTCACTTGAGAGTGTGCTTCAGACCCTCAAGGATCGTTAGTTGTATGCAAAGTCCAACAAGTGTGAATTTTGGTTGTACTCCATGGCATTTTTGGGCCATGTGGTATCGAGTAAGGGCATAAGGGTGGATTCTCAGAAAATCGAGGCGGTGAAGAATTGGCCCAGACCGGTAAACCCATCAAATATCAGGAGCTTTTTGGGCTTAGAGGGTTACTATCGGAGATTCATTGAGGGCTTTTCATCTATTGCAGCACCTTTGACCAAGTTAACTCACAAGAAGCTAAAGTTCCAATGGTCGGAGGCTTGTGAGAAAAGCTTCCAAGAGTTGAAGACTCGACTCACTTCAACACCAGTGTTGACCCTACCCGAGGGTACCAATGGTTTTGTGGTGTATTGCGTCGCTTCAAGAGTTGGACTTGGGTGTGTGTTGGTGCAGCATGGGAAAGTGATAGCATACGCCTCAAGACAATTGAAAGTTCATGAGAAGAATTACCCGATTCTTGACCTTGAGTTGGCCGCAGTGGTATTCACATTGAAGATAGGGCGACATTATTTGTATGGGGTCCACGTAGATATATTCACGGATCACAAGATCTTGCAATATGTGTTCACGTAGAAAGATCTCAATCTTTGGAAAAGGAGGTGGTTGGAGCTACTAAAGGACTACAACATGAGTGTCCTTTACCACTTGGGTAAGGCTAATGTGGTAGCGGACGCACTTAGTAGGTGCTCTATGTAGAGTATATCCCACGTGGATGAAGGAAAGAAGGAGTTGGTGAAAGATGTCCATCGACTTGCGAGGTTAGGGTTAGATTGGTTGACTCGACCGATGGCAGCGTTATTGTGCAAAACGGATCAGAATTGTCCTTGGTGACTGATGTGAAGGCTAGACAAGATGAAGATACGATTTTGGTAAAGCTGAAAGAAGTCGTTCAGAGTCAGAAGGTGGAGGTCTTCTCCCAACGGGGAGATGGGGTGTAACAGTACTAGGGCCGTCTATGTGTTCCAAATATTGATAATTTTAGGGACCGGATAATGCATGAGGCACATGGATCCAGGTATTCTATCCATCCGGGTTCCACCAAGATGTATCATGATTTGCGAGAAATATATTGGTGGAACAGCATGAAGAAGGATATTGCAGAACTTGTAGCCAAGTGTCCGAACTGTCAGCAGGTGAAAGTCGAACATCAAAGGCCGGGATGCGTACTTCAGGATATTAGCATTCCCACTTGGAAGTGGGAAGAGGTTAATATGGATTTCATTATAGACCTACCTCATACTCGCCAACACTACAATTCAATTTGGGTGGTGGTAGACAGGTTGACCAAGGCTGCACACTTTCTACCAGTTAAAACCACATATTCTGCGGATGATTATGACAAACTGTATATCCAGGAGTTGGTGTGATACATGGAGTGCCCTTGTCTATTAACTCAGATTGAGGTACTCAATTTACCTCTCAGTTTTGGCGGTCTTTCCAAAAAGGGCTTGGGACTCAGATTAAACTCAACACAGCATTTCATCCGCAAACGGATGGTTAGGCGGAACGAACAATCCAGACTCTCGAGAACACATTGAGAGCTTGTGTGATGGACTTTAAAGGTAGTTGGGATGATCACTTTCTCTTGATTGAGTTTGCTTACAATAACAGCTATCACTCCAGTATCCAGATGGCATCGTTCGAGGCTCTTTACGGGCAGAGGTGTAGATCGTCCATCGGATGGTTTGAGGTTGGTGAGGCAGCTATGATAGGACATGATTCGGTTCATTAGGCAATGGTGAAAGTTCAGTTGGTAAGGAATAGGCTGAAAATCGCTCAAAGTCACCAAAGGTCATATGCTGATATGAGAAGAAGAGAATTGGAGTTCGAGGTGGATGATTGAGTATTTCTGAAGGTGTCTCCCATGAAGGGAGTGATGCAGTTCGAAAGAAAGGAAAACTTAGTCCCCCCTATGTCGGTCCCTACCGGGTTATGAAAAGAGTTGGTAAAGTAGCGTATGAGTTGGACTTTCCATCAAAGTTATCTTCAGTTCATCCCGTCTTTCATGTATTGCTCTTGAAAAAGTGCTTGGGTGATCCATCTTTAGTTGTCCCAGTGGAAAGCATTGGTGTGGAAGATAGCCTCAGTTATGAGGAAATTCCAGTTGCAATCTTAGATCATCAGGCTCAGAGGCCGAGGAACAAAGAAGTAGCTTTGGTGAAGGTGTTATGGAGAAATCAGCATGTTGAGGGAGCTACGTGGGAAGCCGAAGCGGCTATGATGGCTAAATATCCTCACCTGTTCCCTATCGGCTCAGTTTCAGTTTGAGGTATCAATTTTGCCCTAATTCTTTAATCAGTTTCCATGTTCAGTTCATGCACACGAGTTTGATTTATGATATGATAGATGTATGTGATGTCTAAATTCGATTCAGCTGTGTAGTTCTTTTTGGAGGTAGTCATTCCGCCAGTTTTTGGTTTAAATGATCAGTATTTGATTATGATAACTGCATGTTTCTGTTTTTTGCTTGTTTCCAACATTCGAGGACGAATGTTCCCAAGGGGGAGATATTGTAATACCCCGGAGGTGCCTAAGAACAAGACCCGGGAGTTTAAATCTGAAATCTGCAGAAACAGGGGAAAAATAGCACAGGACGAGTGGAGTAACGACTCGTGGTTGCAAACCATGAGCCGTTGTTAGCAGTCGTGGATTCAGGTGTTCGGGTGGTAATGGAAGTAACGATTGATGTAATGACCCATTAGAAATCTAGTAGTAGTATTTTT
>JACEIK010000051.1:370818-384458 GCA_018107945.1 Datura stramonium
GGATTTTTTCAGGGAATGAGTCCGTCAGAAAAGGAAAAAGGTGTGAAATTCGATTTCTTTCACTTTTATTTGATTCATTATTAATACGAGATATCCTTATCTCCCTCCCACCAAGATAGGAAATTAACAAACGAGAAATCTAGTAAGCGGGATTAAGCAGCAAATTCTTTTTCTCATTGTCGTGGTAAGAGATGGACTTAGCATTTGGGAAATATAATGGGTCATCCAACGACCCGTCATGGCGTGCAACGATCCATTGTCGTGAGTCATGGTAAGGGAACCTAAGTCTTCAATTGGACTTGATGGATGGATACCACGATCCGTTGGAACCAACAACGAGTCATGGTGAGACTCGTCGTGGGGAAATTCAGAAGGTTTAGGAGGGCAATCAACGACCGATTAAACGACCCGTTAGACCTAAGGACGAGTCTTCCTGTCTATCCGTGGTCTAATTCTGAGAGAAGGCTTGGGCAGTGCATAGCACGGACAGATACCACGGGTCGTGGTATCCTCCAACGACCCGTTGGGTCTTCCGTTGTTTGGTTTAGTGAACAGTTTTTCTGCTATTTCAGTAAAGGTATTTCCATCATTTCCTAAGTTCTAGAGGACTGTACTGCATCGTTTAAGGCTCGTTTCAGTGGGTTTAAGGAGGGAAAAACCTATTCTAAGTTAATTCATTCCATGCATGCAAACTTGAGAGTTTGAAGTGATGATTTAGAGCAAGTTTTGAAGGTTTCCATTGGAATCTCATCTTGAGAAATTAGAGAAGTAGTAAAATCATCCCTTTCAGGTATGTAGGGTTATAAGTGGGTGTTTCCTTCCTCGCCCATGCCCAAATCTCTAGATAAGCATGAGAAATTCATATGATCAAGTTATGAGATTTTTATCCAATTGCATGATTCTTCAATTTCTACACATGTGTACGATTAGATTATGTTTATATTGATGAATTGTGAAGCTTGAACAGATTTTAAATTATTTTTAATCAAAAATTGTGTTTTCTAAACTATGAAATTTAAATGCCCATGGATGAGAAGTTCATAAAAGAAGAGCATGATGATGATGATAAGATTTGATAATGAAAAGCATGTTTCTAAAGCTACCCATGATTATGATATTGTTTTCAAAATGAATCGAGTAGATCCAAGCATGATAAAATTTTGGTCAAGGCCCTTATATCAAGTATGATGATGTAATATCTCTAAAATAAGCTTACCACATGATTTTGGAGTAGATACTCCCACTTATATTTAAGCTTGTGGTATGTTTCAAAATAAAGCTTCTCATATGCATGGATTCATAATTGAGATGTATGTTATCATTGAGCTTCGTTTTCATACGATGTTGGTTCTATGCATGATTTCGTTATTGAGCTTTGTCAAATAACAATGTTGAACTTCGTTTCATACAATGTTGAGTTTATGCATGATTTTATAGTTGAGCTTCGTCAATAGATGATGTTGAGCTTCGTTATATACGATGTAGAGCATTGCATGTTTTGGGAGAAGAGTCTAGTACCGAGCGGGCTAAGGATCGATCACCCTATGCCCCAAAACTACGCGCCAAAGTAGGTTGATACTATTATATTATTGGGACCTCCCTTGTAAGCTATCCCCGACCCAAATGGACCATGAGCTTGATATCGATATAATGGTAGCATCCTTAGCCCTGGCAAGGTTCTGGACGGCTCTGCCTACTTGAGTGTGATAGTCAGAACCACTAAGCTCTATCGTGGTATGTCGGTTAAGTGATGAGTCTCCCATTGGCTACATGATTCAAATTTGCATATTCATTAGTTATGATTATTACTTTAAGCATGCATGTTCTAAAAGTAAGGTTTGACTCATTGTTCAGCTTTTCTATAAATGTCGTATTTCAGCTTTGAGTCATTCGAGTCAGTATGATGTTATGAAGCTATGCATGGTCACATTATGAAAAGATTATGATTTCAGAATGAGTGCATGTAGTTCTTTCCTCTCAGATTTGAAAGCTTATGATATGTTATGAAATGTTTTACTTTACTTAAGCGATTTTGCTCACCTTGCATACTCGATACATTCCACGTACTGACCGCATACTTTCTATGTTGTATAATTTCATGATATAGGACCCAGCTCCCAAGCTCAACCCCGCTCGTAGTCGGTTGTCAGAGTTAGCACCTTCTTAGTTGGTGAGTCCTCATCCTTCGAGGGCTAGACTTTCAGTTTCCTTGTGTCTTTTCAGTTTCAGTATTGTTGAGTTAGTTGGGGTCTTGTCCCATCAACTTATCTAGATTAGAGGTTTTTCAGACTCATGTATGTATTCAGCTTCGGATGCTTATTCTAATGTTATGTTAAGTTAGACTTCCGTTGAGTTATATTGATGATTTCTTCTGTTTATCGAATGAGTTAGATGTATGCTTATGCCATGGGTTGACTTGGGGTCTCTCGGGGTCCCTTGTCCCGTGTCTACGATCTGAGACTCCTTTCGGATTGTGACACATAGTATCATGACTGATGAACATGTATAATTGAAATCATGAGGAACAATAGGAGATTCTTCATATAACCAACGTTCCCCTGATAGAGCTTACGTGGTCGCGACTATTACACTCAAGTGGGCAGAGCCGTCCAAAGCCTTGTCAGGGCTAAGGGCGCAACCACAATATCGATATCAAGCTGAAGGCCCCTTTGGGGCTGGGGAAGCTTGCAAGGGAGGTCCCAAATAATCTAATCATACCTATGCTGGCACGTAGTTCTTAGGCACAGGGTTGACTGACCCTTAGCCTACTCGGTGCTAGACACTACTCCCAAAATCATGCAGATGCTCTCCATCGTTTTTCAACGAAGCTGAACCATTGTCTAGTGATGAAGTTGAATCATAATAATACACGTACAATTTGAAATCATAACACGAGGAGCCTTGATTCAAACCATACCACAAGCAGAAAAGAGTGGGATTCTAGACTCCAAAATCCATGTGGTAAGCTAATAACATGAAATTGAGATAAATCATGAAATATACTTGATCTTATGGGCTTGTCCAAACTTAAACATTCTTGAAATAAACTTTGATATTCAAAAACATGAATATAGACATGGGTAATTCGAAATCATACTTTCATCATATACATCACATCATGCTTGAAAACATATATCATAATCTCAACCTTTCATGAACTTTCATAATTAGACATCATAATTGTAAGACTTTGAAAACATGAATTTGTTATTAAAAATATTATAAAACATACCCATGAATCATAATTCAAGATTAGAAACATGACTATATTATATCCATGATAGATACTTAGAAGATTCACAAGTTGGGTTAAAACCTCATAGATTTATCAACTAGAATTTTTATGAATTTGAGAAGAGATTGTGCATGGGAGTGGATGAATACACCCATTCATAACCCTACATACCTGGGTAAATCTTATTTACACTCCATCTTGAAAGCCCAAGCGAAATTGGAGAGAAATTGGGGAAATTTTTCAAGCTTGGTCTCCAAGGAAGAGCTCTAATTTGCATGCATGGAGTGGTAAGACTTAGAATAGGTTTGGCACCCTTAAAACCCTGCTAACTAAGCTTAAAACGACGTAGTTTAGGACCTTAAAACTTAGAAATTATGAAAATACCCTTAATGAAAAGTCTAGAATTTCTGCACTGCTAGTGACAAAGAGTGGTACCACGGGTCGTACCTTAATAGCACGACTCATGGTATCCACCCATTACTTCCTTTCTTCATTCTTCAGTTCTCAGGTCCTGATACCACAATTCGACAGGATAGGTCGTTACTCCAAACAACTGTCCGTTGAATCCTCCTATTACTGCCTATGATGAACCTGCCCCTGGACTTCCCACGACTCATACCTTTATCTAATGAGTCGTGGGTTCCATCTGTTACTTTGACTGGGGCATTTTCCTGCTCCTTCCCATGGGCACTTACCACGACTCATACTATCCTTCCCTAGTACCCTTGTGACAACCAACGACCGGTTACATCTTCCTACGGGTCGTATCATGGACCCGTTACTATAGAACCTCCTACTGGAGAATTTGAGAACGAGTGCCTCCAACGAATTGTTAGACCCTCCAATGACTCGTACCACGAGTCGTTCTGAGTAAATCTCAGGGTTTTTCTGCTACTTTTCATTTCAAATCCTGAGTCTAGTCTTAGGCACTTCCGCGGTATTACAGTGATGCTTGTGCTAGAGAAAAACATGTCAAATTGTCATTCAAGTCAAAGCAGATGGTGATTACATCTCGACCATCAAAATTGCTTCATATATATATNNNNGAGTCAAAAACAGATAAGAAATTAGGTACATATTTATAATTGTTGATGACTATTTCAGATTCACCTAGACTCTGTTCTTGCCTCAAATGATGAGACTTTCAAAGTATTCATATTATTTATGTTAAAACTACAGAGAAAGTTGAATCTTCAAGTTTCTAGCATAAATTTTGATCGTGGAGTAGAGTTTGAAAACGCTCAATTTCTGAAATATTATACGACTGATGGAATTAATCATAACTTCTCAGTACCTAGAACTTCCTAACAAAATGGTGTTATTGAAAGAAAGAACATGACACTTTGAAGATATGGTAAGAACCATGTCAAAATCCGGTAATCTGCTTAAATCCTTTTGAGCTGAAGCAGTCAACGCTACATGCTACATCATTAACATATGTATTATACGACCTGCTAAAGCACAATAATCTCTGGATCTACATTCAAGATCATGTAATGTTTTTATGAAATTTTTGATGATTGACAAACTATGTACAAATGTCATTCTATATACTGATGAGATCTCAACTGTTCATCACCCTCTGAGTCATCATCGTTTGGAATACCAAACTCCTGTGAGTTAGCACTACTTTTCAGATTTATTTTAACACCTTCTAGATCCGAGACATCACTCACCTATACCAACTTCAACATAGGGGTGGATATGGTATGGAATTTGAAAACTCTGGCTTGGTAATTTTAATTTTTAATTTTTAAAAATACTATACTATTATCATATCAAATTTATTCAGTATGATTCGATATTTTAAAATTTGGTTTTGATATTTTGTGATTCGGTAAATTGATAACCATAGTTTGTTCGACTTCGACTTACATATACTTATATAGTAGAGAATTATGACTTTGAATTTTCAAGAAACGTCTCAATTATATCATATTAACATCTTACACATATAAAAATATTCAGAAGAAATATAAGCATGCAATTCTCTTTGTTAATTAGTTACACAAAAATGACATTTCAATCAAGATAAGTAGTTAAAGTTCCAACTTCTAAATTAGTTTCGTATTAAGTACTATTTTATAGATTTGCTAGTATTATAATAATATATATGAATTGTATATGTAACTATGTACTTTGGTATGGTATTCGATATTTCAGTGTTATTTTTATAAATACCGAATAACATACCAAATACCAAAACTTTTAAAAATGCATGCCATATACCATACTAAATACCTAATATTAAAATTGTGGTCAAACAAATTAATTTTAGTATGATATTCAGTATCTACCATACCATGCCCAACCCTATTTCACCATTAACATTTTCAGATTGTATAGCTCCTTTTGGTAACCCTTCATCTACACCCATATTAATATCATGTAAGTCTTCTCTCTCACCCACATTTCACCAACTATTGACCCGCAAAGATAATCTGCTGAGATCCCATCATTGACCACTTCTAGATTATCCACAACATGCCTCACATACAAGTATGAAAAGTCACCACCACTTAACTTTCACAAGATTTGGTAAATTAAAATAAGATTTCATATGGACAAGGTCATTGGTTGTAGGGTCTTTAAAATAGAATCCACACGCAATAGCATACCCAAATTCTTTACTATAATAAAGCAACTCCACTATTTAGTGGTCTTTATCAATACCAATAAGTTTCACATCTCTTTTCCCTATATAAGTTACACTAGATATATCTTCGATAAATTTACCATCATAGTGAAATGAGTTATTATAATGCTATACATGAGATTTTCTGAACCAAAACCTCAAATATACTTGATAAATTATTGACAGCGAAAAACCCAAAAATTTTCAACTTTTTTCAGATTTTTACAAAATACCATCATTATAATAATATACTAAATAGAAACTAGATTTACAGGGAAAACAACAAGTATAGTCATAGAAACTGGGGAATGAACTTACTTCACAAGATTAAGTGATAAAATCATGATTCTTGAATGCTACTGCTATGATACCTTCCTGCTAAAACACTGCAACAATGTAGGCATAAGAAGAAAACATGAAGTATATTAAAAAATTTGACTAGAATAGACTGCCTATTGAGTGAGAATAATTGAAATGGAAGAAATTTTTGGATTTTTTTTAGGAAGTGGACGAGAATGATGAGAAAAGAGATTTTGTAGGAATGATCGAAAATGATATAATTTTTGTCGTAATATCTGATGTGTATAAGAAAAATGAATGGGATGTTTTGATTGGTTGAACTTTTCATGTAGACTGCGTTTGATGTTCACGCGCACAACTTAAAAAAATGAAACTCAAAATATATGTCACACCAATCATTTTATATTTGATAAACGACACGCTTAATAAGAAGTTTAATAGTTCAATAAAAACAGGATCTTATTAAGATGTCAAAGTACAAAAAAAAAAACAGATAAGTTACAAAGGCTGCATATGTATTTTGCTAAAAAAAAAATAAAGAAAGTAACATACTCAAAGCTTAGTCCTTGCTGTGATAAATGTAGTACTTTAATTGGTATCTATAATATCCTACTTTCACCATTTTACAAGTAACACAATTAAATTCTTCTAGAAATGTTTGTCTACAAGTTTTTGGCTGCTCAGAAAGTAACCATAAATTGAAAACAGTGAAGATGACAACACGTTGCTACCTTAAAACTACAAACAAATGAAAATTATATATAAGTTTTTGTTGATTAAAATAAATCAAGAAAATTATATATATTATGAGTTTATGAGCTTATGTAATTTGTTGAACATATTCTATATTAACTTTTTTTATAAAATTTTTTTTGTGACTTTGTATTAAGAAAATATTTTCGTTCTAATCAAGCTTACCGTTCAATTTAATCATTATTATTTCATGTATTGAACTCGAACAAACATAAATAATATGAATTGAACTCTGAAAATCAGATAAAATTAGGTGAAGTATCCAATCGACCAAGATATCTAACACTAGTTCTAAGTCTAGTTTGTTAAATTAATAATATTTTTCTGAAAATAATAATAAAAAAATAAATTAGAGAATTTAGAGTAATTATATTTTTACAAATATATCCCCACTTATTTTTCTCTTTGCGGGTATTTGAGTTAAATTATGGCCCAAAGTTCAGTCCACTCCAAAGCCCATGTTACCTCCCCTTCCCCCTCCTTATACATCTCCAAATAGAAGAAAATTTTATGCACCCTTTCACAAGCAAAGAATCTGAAACAGAGTGAAAACCCCAGAGAAATATCAAAGAAGAGAGTAGCCATGGATTCGGAAGAAGGAACCCAGCAACCCCAGCTAGTTCTTGCACACAAGCTATTCCTTTTGACACATCCAGATGTCAATGATTTGGACAAAGTTCGTCTCCGTGAAGAAGTGTTGGAAGCTGTGGTCTCCAATGGTACATCTGATTGATGATATTTTTGAAGTTTAACTTCTTTTTTTTTAAAGTTTAAATTTTTATTTGTTTTTGTGGGTTTGTATTGATTTGCTTGTAAATGGGCTTTTTCAGATATGGTTCCGTTGTATGAAACCCTAGTTTCTAATGGGGTTTTGAGTTTGGATCAGAAGGTTCTTGATTCTATGCGTTCTAAGAATTGTGATGAGCTCAAAAAACTCGATGAGAAGTGAGTACTTTATATCTGCATATTATGTGATCTGATATTGCATTTTATTTTATTTTATTTGTCCTGTGGTGTTTTACTGCATTTTAGTCCCATCTTTTGTTCCTTTTCAATTTTGTTATATTTGTTTGGGTCAAATGTAGGAAAATTTGCCACCCTTTGGAACATACTAGTAGGGAGAACATCAATTACAAGTTGTACATAAATTGTTACGTTGATGGGATTTGAACATCAGACCGCTTTGGATAAGGCTGTAGGTTTATGAAGAGAAATTGGTTAATTAAGAAAAGAGAAGGTCGCACTCGATAGTCTATGTTCAGAATGATTCTTGGAGAATAGTACTATTTCACTTGGACATCAGATAGTTGGTATTTCCTTCAAGTTAAAGCCATATACAGATAACATTGTCATCCTAGAGAAAGTGTAATAACATTTTAGTTTAGAATTCAAAATATTAGGGTATTGGATTCTAGACATTTTGCAATCCAATTTGATGTTAAAATTTCTCCCAACAGGTAGAGTCGTAGAGAAGGTCATATTTTGGGAGCTAAAGTAATAAAGTTCGTACATTTCATTCAAAGGTTAGTGAAAGTGGAAGTGAAATTCTGATTTAATGATCAATCTGTAATTTAAAGATTTGGCTGTAGTATACACACTTGGTATTATAAATAGAGGGTAAATGACACTGGTGGGGATTCTGCTGGAAAAGAGATTCTCAGAACCCCATTGAATCTAAGTTTTATTAGTGGCCAGTCATACTGCCTGGAGCACAGCCAGCACTCTTCAATGGTCTAGTTTCTTTTCTCTGCTTCTTAGTAAGCCCTGCATTTTGGGGTAGGAGCATTTCAAAATTCACCTCCTACTCTCGTCGGTATATCCGACGAACACATGGAGTTAATTTGGTGAAACCTATGTTACCCGGAGACAAGTGTGTGAATCTAGAAGTTGGATCCATCATCACCTATATTTTAGGATTCGGGGTTACAAATAGGAGTATGGGAGGTGCGGATATTAAGATACAACCGATAAATGCATATTATAACATAAACATATCTAAGTATATATATTTTGACAATTAAAACAAAAGAAAGTTCAACAATTAATTGAAGTTAAGTGTAACTAAATTATTTGCAAACATTTAATATTTATTCATAAGTTATCTCGAGTAATAGCAAAGTGTTTTAGTAAAAGTATATACATTTATTTTAACTGTGGTGTCCAGGCTAGCTTAATTACACGTGGCAGTTGCTACCTTTTATGTTAATATATGCATATATGATGTAAACGCAATAGCAAACTAAATACACAATCGAACTCTTCTTATTTGGCTTAGCCCATAGGTGTAGTTAAAGCTCCCAAGTTGCCCAAATCTAATGTGAATCCCACCCCCACAGTCTAATCATGTCGAATCAAGATCAATCCGGGAGCGGCAAGGATTTCGAAGGATATGTGCAATAGGGGTGTTCGTTGTGGAGTTTGACTCGGTTTTTGCTTAAAAGGAAACCAAACCAACTAAATCTTTTTTTTTTTAAATATTCAAACCAAAACAAACCAGTATAGTAGAAGTTCTATTGGTTTTAATTGTGTTGGTTTTATCTGTTTAATTTGGGTTTTCTGGTTACTTTCAGTTTGTAAAGACTTGGTTCATAAGTCAAAAAAATTGATACTTTGACAATCAATGTACCAGTATGCAAGGCACACGTAATGTGTATGACAAAATTGGTTCAAGACACACCGGATCGGTTGATTAGTTTGAGCTAATAAGATTGTGTTTTGCTACTCTAGTAAATGTTTTATTAGATTTTTAACATATATTAAGATTTTCACGGCCTATTTATGCAAATTTATTCCATGGGATCATAAGATTTTGCTTCATCCGTGGAACTCCTTTTCCTGTTTCATATATTGTTGTCCCTAAAGATGTAAGGATCTCCACCTCTGTAAGATCTTAAAAGATGTAGTAAAATCCAAGCAGTGGAATACTAGCATACTGTTTAGCAACAAAGAGGTAAAGTTTTTGCCTCAATTACTTTCTCCTTTTTCCAAATAGAAGCTTTTCGCTGTCCAACAAATTAGCTACGGTAGATAAGGTCCTTGAGAATCATGTGATTTTGAGGACCAAAGAAAGAAACTTCAAGTTAATCTCAATTGTTGAAATGGTAAGCAGGAACCAAAAGGTATAAGCTCGGGGTCGGTTTATTGAGATCATCATTTTGCAAAATTTTAACACAGTCCCAATGTGACTAAAACCATAAATCAAGACTAGCCCACTTTTCTTCATTGCCCAATTATAGAAGCTTATGCAAGCTCCACTTATCATAATCATTCCTGGATATTACAACCAAGAGTTTTCAGAAATCTCAGAATAATTGATTTCGTTGTTGAACAATTCTTGAAAAGAAAGCTGAATCCCTCTAGTAATAAGACTTCAAAATGAGTTATTTTGCAATCAATCTCTTTTGCATCACTGAGTGAATGTTTTATTACTAATGAATATATGTGTGTGTGTGTGTGTATTTATCCATTTGTTTGATTTTTTTGGTTCGAACTATACCAAAGTTGATTTTTTAAAATGTAAAACCAAACCATAATTGGTCTAGCAAGTTGCTTTTCCGGTTTGGTTTTGCTGTTTCAGTTGGACTCCCTACTGGGCAACATATGGTGAAACTATGACCTAAACATCCTTCATCCTCGTATGATTTACTGGGATTTATCCTTAGTGATGCAGTTCCTTCACTCCTATAGATCTTGATTGGAGAATGAGACAATAGCTTAGGAATGACTTGCATAGGGATGGGCTTATCTGGTTGTGCTGTTGCAATTTTTATTATTCATAGTCAAGGAAAGCGAGAGAAAGGTGTCTGGTTTCGTTTGCATAGAGTGGATATTCATTGCCTTTTTCACTTAAACCACATATCTAACTTTATCCATTCATCAAGGATTGCTGATGCAGAAGAAAACCTTGGTGAAAGCGAAGTTCGAGAAGCTCATTTAGCAAAATCATTGTTCTATATTCGGATTGGTGACAAGGTAGGGTCTATCTCTCTCTCTCAAATAATTGCTCAGAATTTATTTGATCACACTGGGGAAATCTCAATCAAGTGCTGTTTAACTTAAAATTCAGGAGAAAGCACTTGAACAACTCAAGGTGACTGAAAGCAAAACTGTTGCAGTTGGGCAAAAGATGGACTTGGTGTTCTATACCTTGCAGATGGGATTATTTGACTTGGATTTTGACCTCATTTCTAAAAGCATAGATAAGGCGAAGAAGTAAGTAGGAGTGTCTGTCTCGCAACCAGTTTAGATGTTATCAGACATGATGTTCTAAATACTTTTTCTAGTTATTAAGCTAACTCCCAATGTTTTGGCTGACAGATTATTTGAAGAGGGGGGTGACTGGGAGAGAAAGAACAGGTTGAAGGTGTATGAAGGGTTGTTCTGCATGTCCACTCGTAATTTCAAGAAAGCGGCAGATCTTTTCCTCGATTCTATCTCAACTTTTACTACATATGAACTTTTCCCTTATGATACTTTCATATTTTATACTGTCCTTACAAGCATCATTACCTTGGATCGGGTTTCATTGAAACAGAAGGTATTCAACTTCTACTCCCTCTAATATCCTTGTTTGAAGGAATTTTCTTACTTAGAAACTTGTGTTCCCTTGGAATATCCTGGATGTTACTGTGACAAATATACTTGCAATTTCATTTTGGTTACGTATATGTTGCAGGTAGTGGATGCACCAGAGATCTTGACAGTAATTGGAAAGATTCCATATCTGTCCGAGTTTATGAACTCATTATATGAGTGTCAGTACAAGTCGTTTTTCTCCGCATTTGGTAAGCTCTTCCATTGTTTTTTTCGTATGTTAAGTGTGCATTTGTAATTTGCAAATGTCCGCATCCGAATGTTAATGTAGATTATGTCCTTTAAAACTGTGATGGATCCCTGATGCATTTTCTGGCGATTTTGACAGAGAATAGTAGTGTTCGCAAGGTCTTGACTATTGATAATCCTGTTTGGAAGTTTTAATCCTCAGATGGCATTGCGTTTCCTTTTTGAAGTACCTTGTTAGTGAAATAGGTTGGACAACTGTTGTATAGACGCCTAATTTCTATTTCTTTTAAAGTCTTTCAAATATCTGCAAAAAGGTATGGGGTCTTAATGCTTTTTATTAGTCATGTGAGTATATTATAAGCTTGGTAAGACTAAAAGGATGTTCTTTCTGGCACATATCAAAAGAATAAAAAGGATGCTATTTCTGCACCTGGTTTATATCACGATGAGAAGACTGTAGATATAACCACTATCAAAAGAAAATAATGTAAATGTATCATTGAATGCATATTTTACTTCAAATAAAGGTAGAAATTTGAATTGTCTTTTTGGTGTTCCTTAGATTTCTGAATGTCTGGTGGATCGTTTAAAAACCTTCCACCAGAAAACTTGGAACTTTTCTAATGGATAATAGTTCTTGTCCAATTGCCTACAAAGTAATATCCGATCATCTTATTTAAGTTTGATGGAGAGTTGGTGGAAGAAGAGGGGCTATCAATATGTGTTATAGATCGAATAGTGTTAAAATGTGATCTGTAAGCATTGAGTTACAGAGAGGTGAACATGCTACATCTATTATACACGCGTGTTTATGCTCGTCGTGTTCTTTATATGGACATCCGAGGCCAGGGGTCCATTCCCTTGACCTGTATTGATGAGAATTTGACTCAATAATGATTTTTCTTTAGACTTCGGATACTTGATTGACCCACTTACTTCTATTATGTCAATATTAATCACTACTGTTGGTTTTGTGATTCACCTATATGTTGATCGCTAGGGTCATTTGTCATGTGGGTCGTGAATGATATATCAGCTGAAAATGGTTGACATTTACCTTAATGGTATTTTCAGCTGGCTTGACGGAGCATATTAAATTGGATCGCTACTTGCAACCACACTTCAGATATTATATGAGAGAGGTCAGAACAGTTGTGTATTCACAGTTCCTGGAGTCCTACAAGAGTGTTACTATTGAGGCCATGGCCAAGGCTTTTGGTGTGTCTGAGGATTTCATCGACTTGTAAGTGCTATTTCATGTTTAGCTGTGTACCGGACTCTACATTCTCTACAGAATGTGTAATATAATTGAATTTTTCCATTTCAATTCAGGGAATTATCTCGGTTCATTGCAGCTGGGAAGTTGCATTGCAAGATTGATAAAGTAGCAGGAGTATTGGAAACTAATCGTCCTGATGCAAAGAATGCTCTTTATCAGGCAACTATCAAGCAAGGGGACTTCTTGTTGAATCGCATTCAAAAGCTTTCTCGCGTCATTGATCTCTGAAGCCGTTAAATCATGGCGTTGTACTTGTTTTCTTCAACTGCGTGTAGCACTAATCTTGATATATTTTGCCTTTTCATTTCGAGCTCTTGGATTTAGTGATTTTCTGAAATCAAGAGATTTTCTGTGTTGGGTTAGCAGCTTATGTTTGGACCACATTCAGAGCATCTTTTAAAAATCTTATTTCCTTTTTTTTTTTTGGTGCAAGTGATGATGAAGGTGATTATTGAGAGTTCTATATTAGTGAAGTTAAAGAATAAGTTTATTTCGTAATATATCTTGTTAGATGTTTCACAAATTACCCATTGAATACATTAGTGTGGAGGGCAATTCTCAAGCAATTATCCCTGAAAAAAAAAGAAGCCGGTTGTTCATCATTCAGAGTTGAGGTAGAGAGTGTACTGTCAATTGGTTTTAAGAAAGATTTGCTG
>JACEIK010000051.1:417268-433457 GCA_018107945.1 Datura stramonium
AAAACAAGTCCAACTAACTAGGTGATTAAACATACAAAATTTATTTTAATAAAAATACACTCTCTCCACAAATATTTGTTTAAGCATAAAAGAGAGAAGATGTACTTGTTCGCTTCCAATAAAATACGTAAAGTAATTGAATAATATAAATAAATAAGAGAAACTAAATAGAAAAATAGAAGAGTAAGGGATAAAAAAAGTAACTTGGTTGCTTCCAAACATAATACTAAAATAAATAATAAATTAACAATATATAGACTTAAGGTAAGAGAGTGGGATCAAGGTATGAGAAGGCAGAAAACGTGCCCAATGCGATGTTACTTTAATTTATTCTATTTTTATATGATCGACTCTCTTAAACGACTTAAAACAAGAAGAAACAATTCTTAAAGAAATTATTCAAAAGTATTAAATAAAATATTTTAGCATTTAAAAGTCATCTAAAGCTTAAAAATATTTTAATGTTTAGATTGTATAAAAGTATGTTGATAATTTAACATAACAATAAAAATTGTCAAGTTTTTGAGACATTTAAAAGAATGAAATATAAAATTAGAAAGAAGGGAGTAACGATTTGCTTTATTTTTCATAAAGCTATATATATATATATGCTTCATACAAGAAGTCAGCTAGCCTACCTGTTTCATTATTTTCCAAAACGTACCTGATCCCTCTGAGTGTGACAATTCAACTTGAGTTCTTATTCGCACATTGACTCCTCCATGCATCGTGATTGAACTCCGAGAGACTTCATTCATTTGGGAAATACATGTAAAATATATTCAAAGAAGTTAGAGTATGTTGGTCTATAATGTTCAACTTGATTCCTATTTTTGAGTACACTATGAGTCATAGCGACTACAAATAGTACTAAACATGATGGCATAATAGGTGAAATCAAATACTGTGTGACGTGATTTAAAATTATATTATCGCATTGTTTTAAGATGGGTGGATGTTAGGACGACATAATGATCTGACAGTAATTGTTGTGGTACTGTCTTATAGTTATTCAGGTAGGTTATCCATAAGGAAACAATTTCCACTCCCAACAGTTATTCATACTTAAAAGAAAGCCAGATAACTAGAATCACACAATACAAAGAGAAGGAAGATACAATTTACATAGATCGAGAGTATACCCAAAACACACCTAAGGAAACCAAAAATAACTCTATAAATATAATATAATTAATCAAGATGGGGAGCCAAAATAATAACAAGAACACCCGACGAGTTAATTTTATATGATTCTTCAAATAAGGTGGCAATCTAACATAGAATTACAAGAGTATGCCGTCATTCTCTAACAACTAGTTTCAAGATAATTAAATAAATGTCTATAAACTCAATTTTTTTTATGGTGCTACCTAACTACTGGAAATTGGGTTTGAAAACTACTCAAAACTTCTTATATATAATTTGAAAAATACAATTCCTATTTATTTTCCCACGTACGTCTGTAATACCCCGAAAGTGACCAAAATTAGATTCGGAATTTAAAAATGAAAAGTAGTAGAAATCTAAAAAATGTTCTCATAACGGGTCGTTGGTGCCACTAACGATCCGTTGGATGTGTCTGTGGTGAGGTACTGCAGGTTGGGAGTTGGAAGTAATAGGTCCAGGAACGACCCATTGTTTGATGTTATGAGTCGTTGGATGGGGTCGTTGTGAGACTGGTCCTTGGTCAAGGAGAAAGTAACGAGTCGTAGAACGACCCGTTGCAGGAAACAAGGGGCCGTGGTCAGCAGTCGTTTAAAGAGATTCCTAGGTTAAGGCAGTGGTGACGACGACTGACAGCAATAAGTTGTTTGAGCTAGCAACGACTCGTCCTGTTCGATCGTTGTAGGAGATTAGAGATCTAAATTCAGGGCGTAGAAACGGGAGGTAGGAGCTTACAATGGATCATACTGACACCCGTTGTCACTGGCAGTTCAGTTTTTTCAGAATTTTCATTAAGAATATTTATGTAATTCCTAAACCCCAGGGTCCTAAACTACGTCGTTTTAAGCTCGAAATAGGCAGTTTTATGAGGGGTAAGTTCATTCTAGGCTAATTCACATTCATGCATGCAAGTTGAGGGCTTAGAAGGTGATCAAACTTAGGTTTTCTATAAGTTTTTCTTCAATTCTTCATTGGGCAATTAGAAAAGTGGTAGAATCAAATCCTATCAAGTATGTAGGATTATGAATGGGTGAATTTGTTCAAATCCATGCCCAATCCCTCTCTAATTCATAAAAGTCCATATGTTGATCCTATGGAGTTTTAACCCAATGCATGAAATTCTTAATTTTCTACATGGATATGATCTAAGTATGTTTCTATTATTGAATTATGATTCATGAGCAAGTTTTACATTGTTTTCAATTATAATCATGTTTTCAAGAATTATAATTTAAAATGCCCATTTATGAGAAGTTCATGAAAGTTGAGATTTATGATGAATGTTCAAGTATGATGAGGTATTATTAATGAAAAACATGTTTTCAAGATATCCATATTTATGATCATGTTTTCAAGTGAATTAAGTATTTTCAAGTATGTTTAAATATTGGAAAATGCCCATATGTTCAAGTATGATTTACGATTTCACGAATTAGCTTACCACATGATTTTGGAGTTAAGACTCCCAATTATGTTCAACTTGTGGTATGGTTTGAGCTGAAAATCCTCATGTATGATTTTAGATTTTATATGTATATGATTATTTAGCTTCATCAATAGACTATGATCAGCTTTGTTGAAAAACGATGGAGAGCATATGCATGTTTTTTAGAGTAGTGTCTAGCACCGAGTAGGCTAAGGGTCGGTTAACTCCGTGCCTCAGAACTACATGCCAATGTAGGTTTACATATTATATACACACACACACACACACACACACACACACACACACACACACTTTGGGACCTCCCTTGTAAGATATCCCCTGCCCCGAATGGGCCTTGAGCTTGATATCGATATCATGGTATCGTCCTTAGCCACGACAAGGCATTGGACGACTCTACCCACTCGAGTGTGATAGTTGGGACCACGTAAGCTTTAACGTGGTAGTGCCGGTTATATGACGAGTCTCCCATTGTTCCTCATGATTTCAGTTCTGCATGTTTATCATTCATGATGTCTACATATGTTCTTAAAGTAGGTTTGACCCAATGCTCAGTTTTACTTATGATTATCAGATTTCAGCTTTGGGTCAATCGATTCAGTTATGATGTCATTTTATGTTCAGATCATGATTTTAGAAAATAGCATGCAAACCCTACTCTCAGATTTCTATCTTGATTATGTTTTATATCATGCATGATTTAAATGATTTACTTATTTAAGAGATTTTACTTACCTTGCATACTCGATACATTCCACGTACTGACCACATACTCTATGCTGTATCATTTTATGATACAGTCTCCGATATTCAGATTCAACCCAATCACTAGCCAGCTTCCAGAGTTAGCATCTAGTCTTTATTGGTGAGTCCTCATCTCCCGAGGACCATTCATTATCAGTTATCTCAGTATTTTCTGTTTTCAGATTTAGAGAGTTAGTTGGGGTCTTGTCCCATCAGCTCATCAGACTTAGAGGCTTTCAGACAATAGATTGTATTCAGTCGTATTTTCGGATTTTATGTTATGCTTAGACTTCTGTTATGTTTATTTTGTTAAGTCTTCCACTTTATTATTTTAATTAAATGTATATTTATTCCATGGTCGCCTTGGAGTCTCTCGGGGCTCCTTGTACCGTATCTCAATCCGGGCCCATGTTTGGATCGTGACGAACTTGGTATCATAGTATAGGTTTGAAGTGTCCTAGGGTGTCTGAAAGCCGCGTTAAGTAGAGTCTTTTTCATGGGTGTGAAGTGCGCCACGCTTAGGACGAAGAGGCTACGAGATGTTTAGGAAATTTTCCCTTCTTTCATGATCCATGTCATGTGATAAAATGTCTCTGATCCTTCTAACTCATGCTATTTGCGATTGCAGAATCATGCCTCCCCATAGAGTTAATGGAAGAAGGAATGTGAATGGAAATGGCCACAAGAAAGGAAATGGAGACGAGCACCAACAAGTCCCACCAGTCCATGAGCACCATGCACCGAAGCCGGCTGTCCATGCTGAATTTAGGGCAGCTATTCAGATGCTAGCACAGTCTTTGACCGCCCGGGTCAATTAGCAGGTAGTGGCGCATGTCTCACAGAACGGGAATGCGGTGGTAACACGAGTCATAGATTTCCCTAAGGATGAACCCTCTAGAGTTTATTGGGTCTAAGGTAGATGAGGATCCACATGAGTTTATCGACGAGATTGTGAAGATTACCCAAGTCATGGGGGTGAATACAGTAGAGTGTGCTGATTTGGCCTCATATCAGTTGAAGGGGGTCGTGCACATTTGGTTTAGACAGTGGAAGAATAGTAGGGCAGCCAGAGCAGGCCCTATCAGTTCGGAGGAGTTTCATGTTGCTTTTTTGGATCAGTTTTTCCCTTGTGAGATGAGGGAGTGGAAGGCAGTCGAATTCGTAAACCTAAAGTAGGGGAAGTTAATGGTGCAGGAGTATTCCCTAGAGTTCACTCGTTTGTCAAAGTACGCCCCAGAGTTAATGATTGATCAGAGGGCGCGAGTGAGCAGGTTTGTTCATGGGGTGGTGGACTATCTAGAAAAGGATTGTAAAATCGCCATGCTCCATCAGGATATGGATTTTCCTTGGATAGTCTTGTATGCCCAACATATGGAAGCAGCTCTTCTGAGGGAGAGGGAGGCCAAGAGGGTCAGGACAGACATTTATAGGTTCTCCTAATCGAGGCCAGGTGGTGGGCACCGACAACAGACCCACCAGAGATCTTTCACCCCAGCATCTTCAGTGATGAGTGTGCCATCCAGACCTAGGCATGACCAGAGAGGACGAGCATTAGGCTCTAGGGGTCAGAGCAGCAGACCCGCGAACTCCAATATCCCAGTTGCAGCAGGTGTGATCGGGGGCACACGGGTCAGTGTTTGGCAGGTACAGGTGCTTGCTTTGGGTGTAGAAAGCTCGGACATATGCTTAGAGATTGCCCAATAGCTATATAGGGCCATCATAGGGGCTAAGGACTAGCTTCCAGTTCAGCAGCTCTACCCGCACGCCCATCCTAGAAGGGGGCATTTACTAGCACAGGTGGCGGTCAACGCGAAAACAGATTCTATGCCTTAGCATCTTGCCAGGAGAAAGAGGTCTCCCCAAATGTGGTCACTAGTATGTTATGAGTTTTCCATCTTGATGTATATGCTTTGTTAGATCCAGGGGCTACCTTGTCTTTTGTGACACCTTATGTGGCTAATAGTTTCGGAATCAGTCCCAAAATCTTATTAGAATCCTTCTCAGTCTCTATTCCTGTGGGTGATTCAGTTATATCTAGACGGGTGTATAGAAGTTTCCTGGTCACAGTCCTTCAGAAAGTTACCTCAACAGATCTAGTAGAGTTAGGCATGACCGACTTTGATGTTATCCTTGGCATGGATTGACTATTTGCATGTTATGCCTCAGTTAATTGTAGAACCCGGGCAGTAGAGTTCAGATTTCCGGGTGAACTAGTCATAGAGTGGAAGGGTAGTTCAACTGTGCCTGTAGGTCATTTAATTTTCTATCTTAAGGCCAGAAAGATGATCTCCAAGGATTACATGTACCATCTAGTTAGGGTTAAGGATGCTACGTCCGACACCCTTACTATCCAGTTAGTCCCAGTAGTATGTGAGTATCTAGAAGTCTTCCTAGATGTTTTACCGGGAATCCCTCCTGAGTGGGAGATTGAGTTTGGTATTGACCTTCTTCCTGATATGCAGCCTATAACTATTCCTCCTTACATAATGGCCCCAACTGAGTTAAAAGAGTTGAATGAGAATTTGAAAGGACCTTTTAGATAAGGGTTTCATTAGACCGAGCAAATCCCCATGGGGTGCACTAGTTCTCTTTGTCCGAAAGAAAGATAGTTCTCTTCGTAGGTGTATTTATTACCAGCAATTGAATAATGTCACCATCAAGAGCAGGTATCCACTATCCAGGATTGATGATTTTATTTGACTAGCTTCAGGGTGCCAAGTGCTTTTCGAAGATAGACCTCAGATCCGGATACCATCAGCTCAGGGTTCGGGAGAGTGACATCTCGAAGAAAGCTTTTAGGATGCGGTATGGTCATTATGAGTTTGTAGTTATGTCATTTGGACTAACGAATGCTCCTGCAGCTTTTATAGATTTGATGAACAGGGTGTTCAATCCATACTTGGATATGTTCGTGATCGTGTTTATTGATGACATCTTCATATACTCTCGGAGTGAGGAGGAGCATGCTGCTCATTTGAGGATGGTACTACAGACTCTCAAGGATCACCAACTATATGCCAAACAGTAAGTGTGAGTTTTAGTTGAACTCGATGGCATTTTTGGACCATGTGGTGTCAAGTGAGGGCATAAATGTGGACTCTTAGAAAATAGAAGCGGTGAAGAATTGGCCTAGACTGGTGAATTCTTCAGACATCAGGAGCTTCTTGGGCTTAGCTGGTTACTATAGGAGGTTTATCGAGGGATTTTCATCTATTGGAGAGCCATTGACCAAATTGACCCAAAAGAAAGAGAACTTCCACTGGTGTGATGGTTGTGAGAGGAGCTTTCAGAAGTTGAAGACTCGACTTACCTCAACACTAGTGTTAACCCTACCCGGGGGTACCGATGGATTTGTGGTGTATTGTGATGCTTCTAGAATCGACCTTCGTTGTGTATTGATGTAGCATGGTAAAGTCATAACATACGCTTCCAGGCAGTTGAAGATTCATGAAAAGAATTACCCGACTCATGATCTTGAATTGGCGGTGGTGGTATTTGTATTAAAGTTCTGGAGACACTATCTGTAAGGGGTCCATGTAGATGTGTTTACGGACCACAAAAGCTTATAATATGTGGTTATCCATAAGGATCTAAATCTACGCCAAAGGAGGTGGCTGGAGCTACTCAAGGATTATGATATGAGTGTTCTTTATCATCAGGGTAAGGCTAATGTAGTAGCAGACGCATTTAGTAGACTCTCCATGGAAAGTGTGTCCTATGTAGATGAGGGAAAGAAGGAGATGGTGAAGGATGTGCATCGAATTGCAAGGTTGGGAGTTCATTTGGTTGACTCGACCGATGGTGGTGTTATAGTTCAGAACGGATCAAAATCGTCCTAGGTGACTAATGTAAAATCTAGACAAGACTAGGATCCCATTTTGGTAAAGTTAAAGGAAGCTTTCCAGAATAAGAAGGTGGAGGTCTTCTCCAAATGGGGAGATGGTGTGCTTCGATATCAGGGTTGCTTGTGTGTCCCCGACGTGGATGATTTGAGAGGTCGGATGTTTCATGACATGGTTCCAGGTATTCAATACATCCAGGTGCCACCAAGATGTACCAAGACTTATTGGAAATGTATTGATGGAATTACATGAAGAAAGACATAGCAGAATTTGTAGCTAAGTGTCCAAACTGTCAGCAAGTGAAGGTTGAGCACTAGAGACCTGGAGGTGTGCTTCAGGGCATCAGTATTCCTACTTGAAAGTGGGAAGAAATCAACATGGACTTTGTCACAGGGTTGCCTCAAACTCGTCGTCAGTATGACTCCATTTGGGTTGTTGTAGACAGGTTGACCAAAGCCGCTCACTTTCACTGGTCAAGACCACTGATTCAATGGAAGATTATGCCAAACTATATATCCGAGAGCTAGTTTGGTTGCATGGAGTTACCTTGTCCATCATATCAGACAGAGGTACCCAGTTTACCTCTCAGTTTTGGAGGTCGTTTGAAAAAGGACTGGGTACTCAGGTCAAACTCAGTACAGCATTTTACCTGAAAACGGATGGTCATGCGGAGCGAATAATTCAGACTCTCAAGGATATGTTGAGAGCATGTGTGATTGACTTCAAAGGTAGTTGGGATGATCATTTTCCTCTTATTGAGTTTGCATACAATAACAACACCATTCCAGCATACAGATGACTCCGTTTGAGGCTCTCTATGGGCGGAGATGTAGATCGCCAATTGGTTAGTTTGAAGTTGGTAAAGCTGCAATGATAGGACTAGATTCAGTCCATGAGGCCTTGGAGCAAGTTCAGCTCATACGGAACAAGTTGAAAACAACTCAAAGTCGCCAAAAGTCTTATGACGATGTGAGAAGGAGGGAACTTGAGTTCGAAGATGATGATTGGGTGTTTCTGAAGGTGTCTCCCATGAAGGGAGTGATGAGGTTTGGAAAGAAAGGAAAACTCAGCCCTCATTATGTTGGCCCCTACCGGATTGTGAAGCGGGTTGGCAAGGTGGCATATGAATTGAAGTTGCCTTCAGAATTAGCCTCCGTGCGTCCTATTTTTCATGTATCGCTCTTAAAGAAGTATTTGGGTAATCCAGCTCTAGTTTTTCCGTTGGACAATGTCGATGTGAAAGACAGACTTAGTTACGAGGATGTTCCGGTGAAAATACTGGATCGATAGGTTCGAAGGCTAAGAAACAAATAAGTAGCTTCAGTTAAAGTTTTACGAAGGAATCAACATGTTGAGGAAGCTATGTGGGAAGCCGAAGCAGATATAATGACTAGATACCCACATTTATTCCCTAGTGGCTCAGTTCCAGCTTGAGGATAAGTTTTTGCCCTAAAACCCTATTCAGTTTCGTGTTCAGTTCATGTGCCCCAGTTCTTTCATGTAAATGGATGTGTGTATGATTCATGAATTCAGTTCAGTCGTGTAGTTTAAATCAGAGTTAGTTATTCTGTCAATTTTAAGCTTGTATTATCAGTAATTAAGTATGATGATTGCATTTCTCTGTCTTCTGTATGTTTTCCCACATTCGAGGACGAATGTTCCCAAGGGGGAGATATTATAATACCCCAAAAGTGACCAAGACTAGACTCGGGATTAAAAATAAAAAGTAGCAAAAATCAAAAAAATATTCTCAGAATGGGTTGTGGTACGGGTAGTTGGTGCAACTAATGATCCATTGGATGTGTTCGTGGTGAGGAACTGCAGGTTGGGAGTTGGAAGTAATGGGTCCAGGAATGACCCATTGTTTGATGTTACGAGTCATTGGATGGGGTCGTTGTGAGACGGGTCCTTGGTCAAGAAGAAAGTAACGAGTCGTAGAACGACCCGTTGCAGGAAACAACAAGCCATGGTCAGTAGCCGTTTAAAGGGATTCCCAGGTTAAGGCAGTGTGACGACAACTGGCAGCAACGAGTCGTTTGAACTAGCAATGACTCGTCCTGTCCGGTCGTTGTAGGAGATCAGAGATCTGAATTCAGGTCGTAGCAACAGAGGTAACAACAGAGGTAACAACGGATTGTACTGATGCCCGTTGTCACTAGCAGTTCGTTTTTTCCAGGATTTTCATTAAGGGTATTTCCATAATTTCTTAGCCCTAGGATCCTAAAATACGTTATTTTAAGCTTGAAATAGGCAGTTTTATGAGGGGTAAGTTCATCTAGGCTCATTCACATTCATGCATGCAAATTGAGGGCTTAGAAGGTGATCAAGCTAAGGTTTTCTACAAGTTTTTCATTGGGCAATCGGAAAAGCGGTAGAATCAGGTTCTATCAGGTATGTAGGGTTGTGAATGGGTGAATTTGTTCACACCCATACCCAATCTCTCTTTAATTCATAAAAGTCCATATGTTGATCCTATGGGGTTTTAACTCAATGCATGGAATTCCTAATTTTCTACATGGGTATGATCTAAATATTGTTCTATTATTGAATTATGATTCATGGGAATTTTTTACATTGTTTTCAATTATAATCATGTTTTCAAGAATTATAAATTAAAATGCCCATTTATGAGAAGTTCATGAAAGTTGAGATTTATGATGAATGTTCAAGTATGATGAGGTATTATTGATGAAAAACATGATTTCAAGATATCCATATTTATGATCATGTTTTCAAGTGAATTAAGTATTTTTCAAGTATGTTTAAATATTGGGCAATGCCTATATGTTCAAGTATGATTTACGATTTCACGAATTAGTTTACCACATGATTTTGGAGTTAAGACTCCCAATTATATTTAGCTTATGGTATGGTTTGAGCTAAAGCATGATTTCAGATTTGATATATATATGATTATTCAGCTTCGTCAATAGACGATGGTCACTAATAGTTTAAATGCGAGATAAGACATGCTTCCATCTCTAGGCACGAGAATGATTTAAAAAGTCGCGCTTAAAACAAATAATAAGTAAACAATTAAATAAACAAGTAGCAAAGTAAATACAAGATTCGAGTTTGTGTACACCCTTTGAAGTGGAAGAGCAAGGTGATGCATCATCCAAGTTGCGGATAATCTTCATCTCAGTCGGCCAATAAGCTTTTTTAGTTGGCGCCACGAATAACATTCCTCACAAAAAAATTGTTAGTAAAATTGTACACCACCTTACAGAGTATGGCGTTTTGATGGTTGTTAATCACATAAACAACACGATTTCCCTCATCTATTAATCACATACATATAATCAATATTAAGAAATGTAAGAATTGGCTGATTCTATTTTTAGATTTTGAATACTAATGAAAGATTAAGAGGTATGACTCCTATATCACAAAGAGAGATCTATATCAATATCCATATAGGCAATACATCACTATATAAAAAAAATGGACAAAAGGTGGAATCTAATTGATCACCAAGACATGATCTTTAAAATAAATAAAATTTGCATCAATTTAGACCTACAACAAACCATGCTAATAAAATTCCCTCTAACATGGTTTCTAGTGTATAAAAGTAAACTCGAGTCATGCTTATTATTCATCACAGAAATAAGAAACACAATATTCATAAGTTCCCCAAACTCAATTAACAATAATCCTGCAGACATAAATGCCAAACAAAATCCGAGGCATGGTTCTTTGAAACTGAAGGAACTTAGTAAATGTGTTGATATGCCTTAACTCACTTGTTGTTGAAGTCGGTTATAAAGTTGTTAGAATGGTTAGGGCTGTTAGTGGAAGCAGTTGGATTAGCTAATTATGTAAAGTAGTATTAGAGGTGCAGTTAGTGAGGAGGTTAGTTGGTTAAGTCGGTTAACAAGCTGTATATATAGATAACTTATAATGGTCATTGGATCAGTTTTTTCCAATAATGAAACTCTTTCTTTCTCATTTGTTCGTTCTCAAAGATCTCCATTAACATGTAAAAATTTCACATGGTATTAGAGCATCTACAGTACAGATCGAGTGAATTCTTCATTAGGTAGTGAAATTCAAGGGATCTGCACTGTGATTAATTTTTTGTTCAACGGGATCCACGGGAACTTCAACGGAAGGTTTGTTACCAACAGTGAACATCGATCATCATCATCCTTTGTATCTGTATCCATCGGATGCGCCGGGATCACTGTCAGTTGGAATTTTGTTGACTGGATCAGACAATTACACATTGTGGAGCAGAGCAATGAAATTGGCACTGCTGGGAAAGAAAAAATTGGGATTCATCGATGGATCAGTGAAGAAGGAGCACTACGCAGGAGATGCAACACAATTATGGGATCATTGTAATGCAATTGTGGTGTCGTGGATAATGTGCAATGTAAGTAAGGATTTACTTGGAGGAATACTCTTTTGTTCAAGTGCTCACTTAATCTGGGTTGATTTAGAGTGAAAGATTCAACAAGATTAATAGCTCTAGAATTTTCTAATTGCATAAAGAAATTTTCACATTGGTTCAAGGTGTATCTTCTGTATCTGTTTACTATTCTAAACTCAAAAGTATTTGGGATGAATATGATTCAATTATGCCTCCTCCATCTTGTGATTGCCCTAAATCGAGGGAGTTTTTTTAGCATCTTCAATATCAGAGAATGTGACAATTTCTGATGGGTCTGAACGATAGCTATAGTCAGGCTCGAAGTCAGATTTTGATGATGTAGCAGGTTCCAAGTGTCAATCAAGTTTATGCAATGATTAATCAGGATGAAAGTCAGAAGGTTGTAGCAGGTACAAGTAGAATGATGGATGAGTACATGCATCCAACTTCCATGTTTACATCCAGAAATGGAAATGGGAATCGAAAGCAAAAGAAAAACTACAACTCGAATTCTTATTGTGATTTTTGCCACATGAAAGGACACTTGCAAGTTCATTGTTATAAACTGATGAAGTGTGATTTTTGTCATAAGACTGGACATGTCATGGATGATTGCTATAAAATTCATGGATATCCAGATGATTTCAAAGGCACCAAGAAGGCAAGTGTTGTGGCTGGGAACACGAGTTTTAATGGGGAATCAGCAAGACAACAAGAAGTTATTCAATCATTACCACAAAATCAGGTTCAATCTATGGTAACTAGTCATCATATTAATCAGCAGGGAAGGAGTTATCTATAAGGATCAATTCAACAGCCCATGTTTACACCTCAACAATATCAACAGTTGCTCAATATGTTGAATAAGACTGTTATCAGAGATACAAGAGGAAGTGCAAATATGACATGTAAATGTTTTTTAGACAAAGAAAGCTTCATAAAATGGATAGTGGATACAGTTGCAACTAATCACATGATAGGTGATCCTCACATTTAAAATGCAGGACAAGTACAGTTGCCTACAGTGATTCAGCCAAAGTTACACATGTTGGAAACTGTCAATTGGGAGAGGTGATGTTCTTAGAAATATTCTTTGTGTACCAGCATTGAAATTCAATATAATGTCAGTCTTACAGGTGGCAAAAGATTTGAATTGTTGTGTTACCTTCTTTCCAAAATGTTGTGTTTTTCAGGATCTCTCATCTGGGAGGGTGAGGAAAATTTGTAGAGAGGAAGAAGGCCTTTATATTTTATGCTCGTACAAAGGGAATAAAAGATCAAGAGTGCACAAATGTTTGACAACAACAAAACAGAATGATGCAGCCATTTGGCATCAAAGATTATGTCATGTGCCTATAAATGTTTTGAAGAAGATTCCAGTTTTCCATAGTCTTGGTAATTCTTTTGTTTTGAATAATTGTGAAGTATGTCCACTAGCTAGGAAGGCTAGAATTCCTTTTCCTCATAGTAATAGCAGGTCTACTTGTGTTTTTCAACTGTTGCACATGGATGTTTGGGGCCCTATAGAGTGGAAACTTTTGATNCTTATGTGCATTACCTCGATGTAAGTTGGGACAACGTCAAATTATTCGTAATAGCAGGTCTACTTGTGTTTTTCAACTGTTGCACATGGATGTTTGGGGCCCTATAGAGTGGAAACTTTTGATGGAATGAGATGTTTTCTGACCATTGTAGACGATTTTTCAAGATGGACATGGGTTTTCCTAATGAGAATAAAATCTAATGTGTTTTCTCTACTGCAAAGTTTCTTTATTGAAGTAGAAAATCAATTTGGTCAGAAGATTAAAAAAGTGAGATCAGATAATGGGACTGAATTTTTTAATAGCAATTGTAAGGAATTATTTCAAAAATGTGGCATTCTACAAGAAAGTTCTTGTCCATAAACACCACAGCATAATGGTGTGGTGGAAAGAAAGCACATACACATTCTTGAAACTGTAAGAGCAATCAAGTTTCATGGAGGTCTGCCAGCCAGATTTTGGGGATTATGTATTAGTGCTGCAGTTTATGTGTTGAATAAAATACCATCTACTATACTCCAAAATAAATCACCATATGAAATATTATATCACAAACCTCCTTATCTGGAGCATATGAGAGTTATTGGTTGTTTGTGTTTTTCCACTAATCTCACTAGACAAGATAAATTCAGTCCTGGAGCAGTAAGGGCCATATTTGTTGGATATGGTTCATTCCAGAAGGGCTACAAACTATATGATTTGGAAAATAGAACTTTCTTTGTTAGCAGGGATGTAGTGTTTATGGAGGATATATTCCCTTTTAAAGGTAGTGTTGTTGAGGAAAAAAGTAGACTGAAATGTCAGGATCAATTTTCTTATGATGATTTGGTAGCAGCCCCAGATATTGTTGTTCATCATGAACTTTCAGAAGGACTTCCACATGGAGATGTTTTAGTTGATGTTCCTTCTTCCTGTGTTTTACCTACGTCAGTGGTGTCTACTTCACCCCCTGAGGCACCTATCATCCAAAATAGTTCCAACCAGTCCACTGAAGAGTTTCCATTGAGAAGATCATCCAGAAATTCCAAACCTCCCATTTGGCATAAGGACTATACTACTCAATCTGGCTCTGCTAGCAGTAGGTATTCTATTTCTTCAGTTCTTATCATCCAGAAATTCCAAACCTCCCATTTGGCATAAGGACTATACTACTCAATCTGGCTCTGCTAGCAGTAGGTATTCTATTTCTTCAGTTGTGAACTATGACAATCTGTCCCCACAATATCAGATTTTTGTGTCCAAATTTTCCACAGAGGTCAAAACTACAAGTTACATAGAGGCTGCCAAAGACATGAGATGGGTAACAACAATGCAAACAAAAATTCAAGCGCTTGAAGAAAACAAGACTTGGGAGATTGTGATACTACCCAAAGGAAAAAAGGCTATAGGATACAAGTGGGTATACAAAATAAAATATAAGGCTGATGGGGACATAGAAAGATTTAAGGCCAGATTAGTAGCCAAGGGGTACAATCAGAAGGAAGGACTGGATTATCAAGAGACTTTTTCACCTGTGGTTAAAGTGGCCACTGTCAGGACAATTATCTTAGTTGCATCCTCAAACCAGAGGGTGATACATCAGATGGATGTTTATAATGCTTTTTTACAAGGATATTTATATGAGGAGGTGTTCATGCGCATTCCTGAAGGCTTCAATACCAAGATAGGAGATAATCAAGTGTGCAGATTAATCAAGTCACTTTACGGATTGAAGCAAGCTTTAAGACAATGGAACATCAAGCTCACAACTGCCTTAACCTCATCAGGTTTTATTTAGAGTACCAGAGATTACTCCTTATTCACATGAAAGCTAGATGACAAGATGGTGATAGTTTTAGTATATGTGGATGATTTGTTAATCACAGGGAATGACAGATCATGATTGAGAAAACCAAAGCAGCATTGCAGGCAACATTTAGGATCAAGGATCTTGGTGAACTTAGATATTTCCTTGGTTTGGAATTTTCCAGAAGTAAGGAAGGTATTTTAATTCACCAAAGGAAGTATGCCATGGAACTCATTGCTGATTTGGGACTTGCAGGGGCCAAACCCGTCAGAACTCCCATGGAACTCAACCAGAAGCTCACTACTTCTGAGTTTGATCAACATATTCCCCCAGCTCAAGTGGATGAGCTACTAACAGATGCTACTGGTTTCCAAAGGCTGATAGAGAGATTTTATTATCCCACTACCAGAACTGACATTGCTTTTGCAGTGCAATGTTTAAGTCAATTTATGCATTCTCCTAAGTCATCCCACATGGAAGCAGCATTACGACTGGTAAGGTACATTAGACAAGCACCTGGTCTGGGAATTCTGATGTCAGCACAGGGTGGTAGTCATTTGAATGTGTTTTGTGATGCTGATTGGGGTGCTTGCATAAATAGCAGAAGGTCTATCACTGGATATTTGGTGCAATATGGGTCCTCCCCTATTTCTTGGAGATCAAAGAAGCAGACCACAGTCTCACGAAGTTCCGTAGAGGCTGAGTACAGAGCCATGGCCTCCTCTGTAGCTGGAGTAGTTTGGCTTATTAGTTTGTTTCAAGAACTTGGTGTGGGACTCACTCTACCTATTTCTTTATTCTCGGACAGTACTTCAGCCTTACAGATTGCTGCTAATCCTGTTTTTCACGAGAGGACTAAACATATCGATATCGATTGCCCTTTCATCCGAGAAAATATCCAAGAAGGGCTAATCTCCACTACTTACTTACCTTCTGCAGATCAACCTGCAGATATGTTCACCAAAGCATTTGGGAAGTATTCTCATGCTCATCTTTTGTCCAAGCTCGGCATGAAAAATATCTTCATTGCGCCTAGCTTGAGGGGGAGGGGGTGAAGGAACTTAGTAAATGTGTTGATGTGCCTTAACTCGTTGTTGAAGTCGGTTATAAAGTTTTTAGAATGGTTAGGGCTGTTAGTGGTGTTAAAGTGGGTTAAAGTCCCACATTGGTTGGGGAATGGACTGATGGTTTGTTTATATGACACCTGGGCCTAACTCAACCTCAAAAGCTAGCTCATGAGGGGAGGATTGCCCAAGTCCATATAAACAAACCATCAGTCCATTCCCCAACCAA
>JACEIK010000051.1:449833-460501 GCA_018107945.1 Datura stramonium
TCAGTTCATGTGCGCAAGTTTGAATTATGTTATGATAAATGTATGTGATGCCTGAATTTAGTTCATCTATGTGGTTCTTTTCGGAGGTAGTCATTCCGTGCAATTTCGGTTAAAATAATCAGTATTGGGGTATGATAATTGCTTATTTTCTGTTTACTGCTTGTTTCTAACATTTGAGGACAAATGTTCCCAAGGGGGAGATATTGTTATACCCTGAGAATTCAAGAATCGAACCCGAAAGTGAATTAGAGAAAAACTGGAAAATGTTGCAACAGTTGCAGAATGAGTCACTCAACGACTTGTGAGGAGATCCCTCGAGTCGTCAGGTGACTCATGGGAAGTCCTGGAAGGATGAGGGACTCGATATCCCCACGGTAAATGTAACGACTCGTGGTCAGACACCACGAGTCGTCATGTCAGTCATGGAGTGGTTCTAGAGGAAGATTGGAAGATTGATCCAGTGCACTTGACGGAAAGTGGCAATGAGTCGTGGCTGTTGGGGACGAGTCTTCATGTCACTCGTTAGGAGCCCCGGCATACCATTTATCCAGTGATCCCAATGAGCGAACCAACGAATCGTGAGCCCTGGCGACGAGTCGTCGGATCGTCCGTTAGGACCCCCTAACAGTTATTTTCAGCGATTTCAGTAAGGGCTTTTCCGTAATTCCTAACTTCTAAGGGCCCATATTATGTCGTTTTAAGCTCGTAATAGAGGGTTTTTAGCAGAGAAAAACCCATCTTAGGCCATTACTTTCATGCATGCAAGGTTGGGGATTTGAGCAGAAGAATCAAGGTGAATTCTCAAGGTTTCCAATTGGAATCTCAGCTGCGCAATTAGGAAGAGTTAGGATTCTTCAATCTCAGGTATGTAAGGCTATGAGTGGGTGCTTCCTTCCACGCCCATGCGCATTCCCTACCAATTTGTGATTGGTTTGTGATGATAAAGTATGGGTTTTCATTCAATTGCATGATTCTTACATCTCTATTCACGGGTATGATTAGATTGAGTTGATATTGATGATTTATCGAGTTTGGGCGGATTATAACTTAATTTCCTTTACAAAATTATTTTTATAAAAATTGAATCTAAAACGCCCATTTGTGGGTAGTTCATAATAGAATGTGATGATGATGGAGTGGATGATGAAAGGCATGTTTCCAATCTTACCCATGATTTTGATGATGTTTTCAAAGAAGATTAAATAGACCCAAGTATGGTAGAGCTTTGGGTTATGCCCAAATGATGATTTTAAATTGTGATTTTTCCCAATATGAGCTTACCACATGGTTGAGATGAAATTTTCCTTTAACCCTTATTATGAATTCTAGCTTGTGGTATGTTTCANTAGCTCATAGAAGTGGTGATTGTGATAAATGTGATGATGATGGAATAAATGATGAAAAACATGTTTCCAACCTTACCCATGATTTTGATGATGTTTTCAAGGTAGATTGAATAGACCCAAGTATAGTGAAGATTTGGGTGATGCCCAAATGATGTTTTCAAATAATGATTTTTTTTCCGATATGAGCTTAGCACATGGTTGAAATGAATTTCCCTCCAACTCTTATTATAAATCCTAGCTTGAGGTATGTTTCGAAGTAAAGCCTTTTCTATGCATGATTCTTAATTGATATGTACATTATCGTCAATCTTTGTCAAGGACAATGTTAAGCTCTATGTCACATGATGTTGAGTCCATGCATGAATTCATTATGAGACTTGTCAATAGACAATGTCGAGCTTCATTCATATGATGTTAAGTTATGCATGATTTCATTCTAAGCTTTTTCGAAAAGACATTGTTGAGCTTCATATTTATATGATGTACAATCGATGCATGATTTCATATTGAGCTTTGTCGATAGAAAATGTTGAGCTTCGTCAATAGAAGATGTTGCGCTTCGTTATATACGATGTAGAGCATTGCATATTGTGGGAGAAGAGTCTAACACTGAGCGGGTTAAAGGGCCGACTACCCTATGCACCAAAACTACGCATGAATGTAGGATGACACTTATGTTATTGGGACCTCCCTTGTGATCTATCCCCAGCCCGACTGTCCCTTCAGCTTGATATCGATATCATGGTAGCATCCATAGCCCTGGAAAGGTTATGGACGGCTCTACCCACTTGAGTGTGATAGTTGGGACCACGTAAGCTCTATCATGGTATGTCGGATATATGACGAGTCGCCCACTATCTTTTATACATTAGAATTGCATATTTACCATTGTCATGATTATTTGATGCATGCATGATCCAGAAGTAAGGTTTGACTCAGGTTTTAGCTTTTGATATGTATGTCATGTTCAACTTGAGTCATTCGTGTCTGTCATGATGTTCTAAATCCTTGCATTATCATAAAGCATGAGAGTACGATTTCATAATGAATGCATGTGGTCTTCTCTTTATCCTTACAAGCCTTTGATATGTATGATTTAACTTAAAGGATTTTTAAATTGCTTTAGCAGTTTTACTTACATTACATCCGCAGTACATTCCATGTACTGACGACATACCTTCTATGCTGCATCATTTCATGATGCAGGATCTGGATCTCAGGTTCAGCCCCGTTCACAGTCGCTTATTAGGATTTGCATCTGTTGATTGGTGAGTCCTCATCTTCCGAGGATCAGAATTTCAGTTATATTGGACATATTTCTTTTTTTTTCGCTTTATTGAGCTAGTTGGGGGTGTTGTCCCATTAGCTCGTCCAGATTATAGGCTTATCAGACTTAGATGTGTATTCAGATTCGGATGTCTATTCTGTTGTTATATTTGGTTGACTTCTGCCGAACTTATAAATTCATTTTTGCACTTGTTTATTGAATGAGTTAGTGAATGCTTGTGCCATGGGTCAACTTGGGGTCCTTCAGGGTCCCTTGTCCCGTGTCTACGATCTGGGTCCCCTCTCGGGTCATGACAGTTGGGACCATGTAAGCTCTATCGTGGTATGTCGGTTAAAAGACGAGTCTCCCATTGTTCTTCATGATTTCAGATATGCATATTTCANAAATAGTTATGTCGATCAAATAAAGTGATAGGGCGCTGGTTACCAGGCATTCATTAATAAATTTGACATATAATAAGTTATGTTATTAATGTAGAATTTCGTAGTTGAATTAGGTTATAGACTTATGTTTTTCTTTTCTTTTGAATTATATTTACTTAAGTTATATTGAGACTTAACTTAAGCTATGTTGGGATTTCATATACGAGTACTTTTTTTGAATTTATGTTATATTTTCGGTTCCAAATTAATTGTTTTAGTAGTACTCACTTGTTATTTTATATTGCATGTTGTTCGTTTTTCAATTAAAACTAATAGATTATTTTTTTGGTCAACTACAAATTTAGAATTCTATGCACTGCTAAATTTTAAAGCTACTATGTTTTTACATTCACCGAAGAATAACAAAAGAAGACAAGAGTTCTAAGGAAGAGAAAGAACAAATGCATTCACGATTTCTAAAATCTATCTTAGATTTAGTGAGCAGAAGACTTTCTTACTAAAAACATAAGTAAACAAGGATAAAAATTATTGTTGAAGATTTTGATTCTTGATGTTTTGGTAAACATACAAATACTAATATTCAGATCACCATCTACTAACTTCATTTTCTTTTTTTGTGAATACCAAATTGAAAAACTATGAACAAAGTCCTTAGTTTTTAATTTATTACCTTAACTTTTTCAATTGACATAACGAGAATAGAGTTAGCACTGAGTTGATGATTAACAATCTGGTGTAAAGTCTTAATGACTCATGTATGAATAAGTCTTATTTTTCTACCGTTAAATAGAGATTTGTATTGCTCATTACTTCTGCATAAGGTATTTAAGGTCTAAAACTGCAATTCTGCATAAAACATGAACTGTGATTTGTGTATTTTGATTAACCTAAGGGGGAATGAATATTATTGTCACACCCCAACTTGGGGAGGCGTGAATGGCATCTGGTGCCACTCCTGATACAAGCATATACAACAACCCAATATAAAACATATACCATAACCTTTAAGGCTCGGTGACTCGACACCCCACAAGACTAACATAATACGTAAGCAACAACAACAATATATACTGGCTAACTAGCCGCCAATAACCAAAAGACATATACAAAGGTAACCACCGCCCTCCAACCCAACAGGTTATGTCTACGAGCCTCTAGTAAGTTAACAGGTTTATAATGGTCAGGACAGGGCTCCAACCTACCTAATATGTACTAAAACCAAAAAGGGCATCTCTGAATGAATTGGAGCATACCGATGTCAATTGGAACTCAGCTCAAGCATGGGGTCTACGATCAACCTGACGATCCAGACCTACAATCATGAATGCAGCGCCTCGACTAGGGCGTCAGTACACAATGTATTGAGTATGAAAGGCGACAATAAAATAAGAATCAAGAAATGACAGACAACAAACAGAAAGCAGAATGATAACCTTAGAAACCCACCTGGAAACCCACTTACCTGGGGCATATGGTCGACCTCAAACCATCACACAATATCAATAAATAATACAAGGACACTCGCATTAAATAATCACACAATCAAGCACTGTCGAACCCTCTCTCAGCTGGGCATAGTTAACAGGGCTGAGATTCATCCGTCTGGGAGAGCCAATGGCAATACTAGGAAGGCCTAGAGCAGATATATATGATACTATGGGGGAATGTACCTCTCCATACGTCTTTCATGTCTCAGAACGTCACTATGGGAGGCAAACTCCACTCAACCATACGCCAATTGTTCTAGCCCTTGGACTCAACCCCGCAGCCGAACCTACTCTCTACGTTGGGTATCCACGAGTCCCAAGGGCCTCAACACATGCACACACACACACCATCACAAGATTCACATATAAAGGTCTTAGGCAGCTCCCAACCGACTTATAACCGATGTCAACTGACACTAGACACAAACCAATTCTAAGGGTTGTTCGACTCAACGACATACCAACCGACACGCAAGTCTAACCCAACATTAAGACAACACACATACACATATCATGAACAACCAATAGCTCAACCAAGAGCATAACAACACATTTTTACGACATCACAAAATAGTTCATACGCATGACAACAATACTAGCTCAAACCTTATGGAATCATGCCGAAAAAAGGGAAGAAACGACCTAATCATACCTTGGAATAAAATGAATTCAAGGAAAACAAAATCTCACTCCTTAATATCACCAAGTTAATTCCTAAAAGAATCTCAAACAACCAGCAATAAGCTGTTTCAAGAAATTGACAAAAGAAATAACACGAAACGACGTTTACCGGCTAGTTCTTAAAAATTTTGACGGTGAAAAGCCTAAGGTAATAACCTACAATTCATAAAAACTTCAAAACTAACCTTAAAACACTAAGAATTAATAATGGCAGAGAGCTTACCAGTAGGCTCCACGAAATAGCCACAAGGAACTACAAAACCACGCCGCTTCACGAGTTCTATGGATAATTCTCAACTTCCCGATACCAAAACTCACTTGACTTGAGCTCCCTAGCCTCCAAACTCTTAATATATGATCAAGGAACCTTGAGAGAAATTTTTGGATGAACTGGTTCTGGAAATTAGATTATGATAGCCAAAGACCGACCAAAAGACTTAAATAAAAAGTTGGCCAACATAGCAGCTCAGTGACACGTCACCCATCGTGCTTCCCTCCTTCTTGCATTTTCTCCCACTCTCTCATGCACCCATTCGAATGTTCGTTCCCCGGCCTTCGCCCAATGTACAACACATAGTCAAATACTAGGCTTGTACATCTAAAATCTATCCACGGTATCGTTCTAGACGCACAGAGTGTAACAATTATTTTTCACTATGATATTGTCAAAAAACAATGTTGAACTCAAAATTATCAATTAAAAATGTTGTGTTTATCTGATCTTATCTGGTCTGTATGATCACAATACGATAAGATCACCATATGATAAAATATTGTCTTTTCTAAAACCTCCTACACTGCTGGATTTTAAAGCTACTATCTCTTTCTATTCATCCATAAATGACAAAAGCCAACAAAAGTTCTAAATGGAAGAGAAAGATGTAACGACCTGTCTGATCGTTAAAGAGTCTTGATGACATTAGCGTAAGAAATTAAATTTTTGCAGGCCTATATGTATTTTCTCAAATAAAAGAATTTGTATCTTATGAATTTCTTCAAGAAAAGTTTGACTCAATGCAAGAAAGGAAACTTCCTCACTTTCTTAGCAGTACCTTGACTACCAGGTAGTTTATGGCTTACCTTTGTGCTAGACTTCTATTAGTATCTCGTATATGTGTGTATGATTGATATGCTATTGATAAATATAAAAAGAACTATAATGCTCCAAATGACCGGTATAAATCATAGTGAATAATGGTTACAAACAGGGGAAATAGCCTGTGTGACAGGAAAAGAAGGAGGGAATAAATTATAGGTCGTAAATTATTGAGTATGGATAGAAACTCTATACCAGGTTATTGATTGTGCATTCTAGTTAGCGTGTTCTAGTCATTTCTAATGGTATATTCTTGGCTATGAGGTTTAAACTATGTATATATGTATCTATATGACTGATGGTTGTAGGAGGAAAGATGGGTATTGATGTGAAAATTTGGTAGTGAATTGTCTGGTTAATAATTACGATAGATAAGGGAGTTAGCTATGAGCAGCTGTAATCAGAAATAGGGGTGAATTGATAGATGAGATTTTCATAATGAATATTATCCTCGAATAGCGATATTTCATGAGAAGAAACCAATAAATAACAGAAACGAACTGCAACGTAGAAATACATAAATATGAGTGTAAGTATTTTAATACCTTTGTGTGTCCATAGATGTATGTTTAATTTCCCATATTTTCACTTGGCTAAAATTCAAAATCGCGAGGAATAGGACTATGACTAGTATCTTGGGTATCAATGATTTGATTAATATAATTGAATGGTCTTCAGATAATAATTGTGTTAAATGTTATAGTGATTTAATCATTTTGTTTGAATGAATTTTAAATTGATTTAACTGTGAATATTATTTCAGAATTACAAGTGAAATTATGATAATCGACTGGTGATCCATCCTATGTGGTGATTGATTGATAGCATGATGAAATGTATGAGGACAAAGGGGCAATACTTCCTTACATTGAGATAGGAGGCTCGTGTCTGAAGTGAGCATCTGGACAGACGATTGAGTGTGAATGAGTATGTGTATAGAAACCTGGATATGAGTGGGGCATGCCTGAGGTGAGCATCCAAGCAAGCAGTTGTGATATGAGTGGCTCATATTCGAGGTGAGCATCTGGATGAGCAGATGAGTGGGAGCGGGTACCATACCAGTATAATACATGAACTTCTAAAGTCCCCTACAGGTCATGACTGAAAGAGTAAAAATAAGACCCTCTGGCATGTGTGATAGACGTACATATATATAGATGTGATACATGATATACCGACGTGATTCAGACATGATGTGAAAGATACAAATGTGAGAAAAGGTATATTATTATGATGTAGGTACGATATTAGATTATATGAATATGGTGTATAGGTGTACAAAGTGAGATTAAAGAGGTGCAGATGTATGAATATATTTGTATCCCTGTGTAGACATGACTCCACTAGTATGATTGATAGTTTTATAGTTGATAATTAAATTTTGTTTCTTGATGGTTGTTGATACATGTATGTTAATATGGTTACACATATTCCGTGGTTGATTGTCAGACTTGACTGAGCCTAAATTAATTGAGCTAAATAGTATTCGTCATGGGTATTCATGTCAATAATGTTTTATGCTGGGTATTCATGTCAATAGTGTTTTTTGTTGGGTTAGTCCTGACTGTGGGAGTGGCTCCACTTATAGGTGTAGAACTGTGATTGCAAAAGATAATATGGGTTATTGATGTTTCACGATGGCTAAATAAAAGATAATTAGCGTAGGTATAATATTGTGGAGTAGTTGGATGAATCAGGAGTAACTGAAACAAGTTTAATTAATGGAAATTGAAACAGGTAATGGGTGAGGGGATATTAGTCTCAAAAAAGGGGTGTTGAACAGAAAATTACCAGTAGCATCCAGCTATTGCTTAAGCAGGTTATGCGGCAACGAGCAGGTATTCACATCCATGGGATCGCGGTAGCGGGCAAGGCACCACTGCAATGAAACGAGTGGTACCAGTGTAGGAATTGAAAAGTTGATGAATTGATTGTTAAGTTGAGTGGAGAAAATCGCAGTGCATGTATATGGGTGTTTAAAATAGGTGTTTAATTATGTCCTTAAATGAGGAACTAATCGAGAACAAAACTTAGCCTTTGTGTAAGCTTGTGGTGGATAGTAATGGTTAGTCAATTCCATGTTAATTATATATTGTTACGTGAACTAATTCCGACCGATGATGCCTACCATGTCATGCCCCGAGCCTACACCCTGGACGTAATACGGTACTTGAAGCCACATATGACCCCAAGTCAACCCTTGGTCTATCATACACTAGCATTCTGAGTAAACATGCACAACGGAACTTTTAAATAACAGATTTATCAGTTTAAGAAAATGTAAAGACTGAAAGTAGAGAAAGAAATAATATATCTAAAATACAATTCTGAAAGACAAGTATGGTCTGAAAGCCAACTACCGAGGAGTTGCTGGGACAGGCCCCAGCTAACTCTAAGTCTATACAGAACCTTATCCAACTAAAATAATTAAACAAGACCCTCGAATGATGAGGACTCACAGTCTGATCTGCTGAAATGGAATGCTCTAAAACTGAAGTAACTATCTGTGCTGAATCTGAGAACCTGCAGCTGTATCATGAAACGATACAACATGAAAAGCATGCGTCAATACTTTGAATGTACTGAGTAAGTGGGAGAAACTTACTGAATATAAAGTTTGAACTGAAGTGACACGCCATGACCAACAGGTAAACTGAACTGAACTACTGATATAATATGAAATGGTCAAGACGACCCTGTTTGATGGTCAAAGACATGTCTTAAATCTGAAACACTGAATCTGAGATACTGTACTGAACTGAGCTGCTTATTCTGATACTGGACTGGATTGACTAGTGGGAGAGTCTGTAACCGACATTTAACCACGTGAGATAGACTTGGAGTTTGATGTATACACCCCACTAGTAGGACTCAATATACCTTGCCAGGGTATAAAGGCATGAACTGAGTGATCACAAAAATATCTGGGGCCAATCAGGCCAAGTAATACTGAAACCTACGCCGGCAATGTAGTTTTGGGAACCTGGGTGCGCTGGAATCCCGACCCACTCGGTGCTAAGTTCTACTCCACTGGAACACCTAAACTGAACTACTAAGCTAATAGCTCGAAACTGGGGCCCAAGACTAGTCAGGGAAGAATAACTGCATGTACCCTGAGAGCCTTATCGGACCAGATTCTAAAACTGGATTCTAAGACTGGTCAGAGCTGCTTATCTGAAAGCGTCGTAACCGTCTATAGAATAACTAATAACTAAACTGGGGTCCTGGGGCTGGTCAGAGCTATAACTGAATGTCATGACTGCCCAATGGACCAAATAACTGAAATCTGAATCTGAGTTTGAAAACTGGGAGGCACCACTGACACCTCGAAAATAAACTGGAGTCAAACTGATCAGTTGACATTTTCTGGACAACACCGAGGTTGCTAAAATCTTACTAAAGCTAGACTGATATGATTCTGACTGAGACTAGACTGATAGAGTTCTGGGTTCTAACTGACTAAATTACTAAGCAGCTAATAGAGAATTTCATTTGACGTACTAAAGTCATTCTGATTCATGGGATATTTACCCAACACATATGTAAGGCAAAACAAATTCTAAGAATTCAATTCAAAGCATTCTTCATTCACTAGAGGGAATTTAACAAGTAAAATCATCACTCAAAAGTTAGGGCTTAAATTCACTTTTGTAATAATACTGACAATTTGATGAGGAACTGATGAAGATTATATTAACAATAAGTATAAACATTGTTTTGAGTGAAATCAACGAAAATAAACATGAATGCTTCTCATACTCGAAAGCTCAGGGCTTAAAACTGATAGAAGAAATTGAGGAGGACTTTGGGAACGCAAGGGAAGGACAATCCCCTTGCTAAAACTCCACGTACCTGGCTAAATTTCTCCAGATAAAGAAGCTTGAATGACTGAAGTTGGTGATGAACCCTAGACTTCACTTGAGAGTTCTTGAGAGGAGACTTCGATGATTTCTTGATAACTGAGAGTGGGGAATGAGGAATGGACCGCTTTTCCCCACTAAAAAGTTTGAAACTGTAGCCAAAATGACGTAGTTTATGGCTTGGGAGGATAGGAAATTACTATATAGCACTTAGAGATTCGCTGGGAAAAACTGTCAGGTGTCCCTAACGGGTGACCTAACGACTCGTTACCAGATCCAACGAGTCATTGGGTCCTTCCTTCAAGTTCAATGGAGAAAATCTACTGACTCCTGATAGGCACATGACGAGTCATCATGACTGGGAACGACTCGTTGTGTCATTCGTCAGGTACACTGGTAAGAAAGATAGAAAGGACTAGAAATGTAGGATGATCTTGGGCATAATTACATGCCAAAGTGATACTTTATAACTTAGTTTTGTCTTGTTTATGTATTTAATTATGTATATTTTCATGCCTTTTTATATA
>JACEIK010000051.1:461672-474306 GCA_018107945.1 Datura stramonium
AGTGTACTGATACTACCTTACTGCACCTTTATGCGTGTAGGTTGTGGCAGGTGATATTTAGTTTCATGGTTGACGAGGCGACACTCAGCATCAGCTTCCATAGGCGAAGCTGTGTCATTTTATTTTGTCTTTATTCCAAGTAGAATTCTTGTACCTGTCTAGGCTAGATCTTGGGAGAGTCATTATTTTTTACAGGAATTTACTATAAATTTAAACGTTGATTGATTTATGTAAAAGAAATGAGAAATTGTGATACTTTTATATATTGTTAAAAAAAGTATTCTTCTATCGAGTTAAAGTCGATGTAGGTGACAGCACGACCCACCCATTTAGGTCATGTCAAGTTGGTATCAGAGCATCTAGGTTACCAGTCTCACAAATACAAGAGAAATGTTGAGTAGAGTTCTGCGGATCGGTGTATAGACGTCCAAATCTAATTTTTGGAAGGCTACAAAACATCTAGGAAATTCTCACTTTATTTCTTTCCTATCGTGCAGTATAAGTGTGTTATTTGACTAGGTTGAGGTCCAAATGGTATTTGGAGAATCCAATTGGTATCTCGACGGCTCAATTGGTATCTATGAGATTCCAACTGGTATCTACCAATGCAGGTTTTTGTGTAGAATGATATGATAGTGGTATGCTATGATAAATAACTAATAAGGAACAATAGTTTCGGGGAGACCAGTGGTGTATGCTACAACTNAGGCTGATATGATAGTGGTATGCTATGATAAATAACTAATAAGGAACAATAGTTTCGGGGAGACCAGTGTTCTTGGAAACTACATTCTGCTTAGAAAGTTCTTACTGCAGCGAGATAGGTCTCTTTGCAGACTCTCTATAGCGAGTAACGGACCGCCCTAGTAGGTCCACTGCAGTGAATGGCTGCTAGGCAGAGTCTAATCCCTTGTTTTAGAAAATTTTCAAATTGTTCTGGAGCTACGAAATAAGTATATACATAGATTCGGGAATCACTAGATATGATAATGATAGGGATAAGAACAAGGCCGTGGTCATTTGGATGCCAAACAGGCACACGTACCTCAACCAAGAAATAAGAAGAGTTATCCAAAACAAACAAAATGAAGAGTGAGATTGTCTTACAGGCCCCAAATGGGGCAACCCAATTAAATAGACTTAGGGGAGTAGGGGAGGGAGATACACCCTAGTTGTGCCTAACTAGAGGCCTCTCGTTACCACCGCTAAGATCATCAGCTGCTTCATTCTTGAACTCACTGAGAAAAGAGAATTTTGAGATGTCCTCCCTGGCTATCTGAGGTGTCTTAGAGCCCGAGGAGAGGGCCTTAAGGATCATCTTAATCCCCTTCTATATTTGGATGAAGAGCTTATCTCGGAAGCGTCGCTTACTCTTATCTCTCTCTAGATCCTTCTGGAGCTCTACATGGGCCTGGGCCAAGGAGGCAATTTCCCCCTGCACTCTCTCTAAATTCGCAGCAGCTGTACTGGATGGCCTGTCAACTAGAGAAGGTCTAGCCAACCCTCTCAGTAACTCTTTCATAGAAGTCATCTCTGTCTCGATCCACTTGAACGGACCAATAGGCCTAGATGAGCTGACCCCATTAGCCCTTCGGCACTCGCTGCCCTTGTCATCTGAGTCTTCCCTTCTCTACTTCTTGCCTCTTCTTGGTGCACCTTTCACCCGCATAGGGTCAAAGGGCACATCACATGCCACCTTAACATCCCTGGCCTCCCTGTGCACCTTGGTCTGCTCGCGATGCAGAGTAATGAGAGAGGGAAAGGGCAGGCTAGTAACACTCTTGGACAAAAAATACCTCCACTCCTACGCTATCTGTGCCTTTATATTGACCAACACCTAGCTCAGGAGACATGCTACCACCAATGCTTGGGGTTAGGTTACATCGGTAACATTAATGGACAGATGTATCCACTGGGACACCAAGTTCAATCTCCTCCGAACCTCGATAGTAAATTTAGTGCCCCTGATGCTTGTGCAAGTATTGCTCCAGTGAGACGAGGCTCTATGCTCCTCCATCACCAGAGTGTCCATGAGCCACCACCCATTATCCTCCACATCCCTGGCCTTCAGGTTAGCCTCAGGAAGGTTTGGCAAACCTAATGCCTCATTAATGGAGGCAGAGCTGAGACTTATTTGAACACCCCGAACATAAGCTACCATGTTTAGGAGAGACCAATTCATAATAGAAAGGTTGGCATAGAACTCCTTCACCTAATTTTCATTAGCCTTGAAAGGCTCCCTGACCAGTGGACCCCACCTTATCTCCTAGAGTTGGGCATAAGACTCGGGTGCCTTTTTCACCACATTCTGCATGATAAAACCCCTCTCATGCAACAAGCCCTTGGCCACCTACTCATTATGATGAAACTGGCACTGGTCGTTCATGAACCTAATGTAGCCGGAGGTATGGCTGCTGTGAGACATGGTAGGATCTTTTGGAAGAACAAACTGTTAGGAGAATACTCAAGAAAAGAGAAATAGGGGGCGGGGTAGCATTCTGCCTAAGGAGCGACCGCTTCAGTGGGGAGGAATCCTTTGACGTGAGTCCGCTACAACAAAAGGGGAACAACCATTCGAGTCCACTATAGTAGTAAAGGACCCGCCGCAGCGTGCCTTGCCTTCCCCAGCATACCTTCTGCCCTAACAATCAAGGTTGGCTTTTCAACCTCTATTTTTTTCCAATTTCGGCATTGATCGGGCAAGGGGGAGTAACCCAAGCCCTACAAATCAATCCAATATCCCTCTCCTTCAAGCCTGAGGGTCTCAAACAAGTTTAAACCACCACCCTACCAAATCTCCACCATTTCTAGCATAAAACCTCCATAAAAATAGTCTATAGCACACAGGGAATGATCCAAGTGACTTAAGAATGTAAAAGCTAGTAGCATGCTTCATAAATCTACCCCTATTTTTGTCAAAAGGAAGTTGGGTCTTCTCCACCTCAAAACAACCCCAAAATCAATCAAATAGACATAAAATAGGCAACCATTATGAAACAAATAGCAGAATGAAGTGGTAGGAATGAAGATTACCTGAGCAAAGTCGAGAAAGTCATTGGAGGGTTGAGAGGAATTGCAAAAATTTTGAAGTTGAAAAAGTAGGAATGAGATCAAAACCATCCCTCTGCTCTTTAAAACTGCCCAATATTTTGTTGCAGCAGAAAATTGTTCCGCTGCAGCAAAAAATGCATTGTTGTGGTAGACACGTCCAAGATAGTGATGTTTCAAATTCCTCCAAGGGTTAACATCCTAAGTCTCAGTTAAGAGGGGGTGCTATAAGAGTCGGTGATGACATAGGGATTGCGTAGGCAAAGAGTATGTGAATACAATTTTTGATGAAAAATTACAGGAGACCCAAGATTAAATGAGTTGATCCAAATGTGAAATAGTGGGTGGAAGTTGCATGCGTAGAATTTCTTCCCAGTTATAAAATATGGGGATAGAATGATTGAAAAACCCGTGCGTCGTGTCCATGTAATATCCCTCTTGGCATCTTAGGACCTCAAAATAAAGGTCTAATGGGGATGCCAATCTAAAAATTCGGGAACAATGTCGGCAAGACCATAGTACGGTTAGGGTCATCAAGACTATGGCCTCGTGTAGAGTGGACCGTGATGCGATAGAAAGTACCTAGGTGACAAGTAGGGCTATTCTAGGATGAACAGTTGTTTAATTGGTATTTGATGTAACAACCCGTCCGATCATTAGAGAGACTTGATGACGCTGGTGTAAGAAATTAAATTTTTGTGGGCCTATATGTATTTTCTCAAATAAAAGAATTTGCTTGGTAAATAATTTAAGGGGATGAGTTAAACTTTATCAAGCTCAAGCAATAGGACCACTACGGCAGGCACCTCGTCGCTATGGCAGGACTACTGCAGTAGCAAGCATTGCTGCAGCGGAAGATGCGAACCAACACTCCGTATTTTTCCCACTTTTAAAACTCAAATCCTATTGTAACAAGGAATAGTCATTAAAAATACCATAAAATAAATTTTGGTTATTCTAGCAATAAAAGAATAGGGTAGCTAGAGATGGAAAAGATTCCACCATCCTCCCCGATGAATTTCTTCAACAAATATTAGACTCGGTGTAAGAAACAAAACTCCATCGCTTTGTTGGCAGTAACTCATATACATGTATATGAGTGATATGCTATTGATGAGTAAAGGAAAGAACTATAATGCTACAAATGGCCAGTATAAACCATAGTGAGTAATGATTATAGATGGGGGAAATAGCCCGTGTGACAGGGAAAGAAAGAGGAAATAAATAATAGGCAATAAATTATTGAGGATAGATAGAATCTCGATGCCAGGTTATTGATTGCATGTTCTAGACAGACGTTTCTAATAGTATATTCTTGGCTATGAGGTTTAAACTTTGTATATATGTATCTATATGACTGATGGCCGTAGGAGATTAATGTGGAAATTTGGTAGTGAATTGTCGGGTTAATAATTATGATATATAAGGGATTTTACTGCAAGCAACTGTAATTGGAAATAGGTGTGACATTATAGATGATATTTTCATAATGAATATTGTCCCCGATTACGAAGTTTCATGAGGAGAAACCAATAAATAACATAATAGAACTACAATGTAGAAATACATAAATATAAGCGTAAGTATTTTATACCTTTGAGTGTCCATAGATGTATGTGTAATTTTTCATACTTTTACTTAGCCAAAATTTTAAATCGTGAGGAACGGGACTATGACTAATGTCTTGGGTATCGATAATTTGATTAATATAATTGGAGGGTTTTCGGAAAATGATTATGTTAAATGTTATAGTGATTTAGTCATGTTGTTTGAATGAATGCTAAATTTACTGAATTATGAGTATTATTCCCCAACTGCAGGTGTAATTGTGATAATCAATGTGTACTAGTGATTCATCCGATGTGGTGATTGATTGAGAGCATGATGAAATGTGTGAGGACGGAGGGGTAATACCTCCTTACCCTGAGATGAGAGGCCCATGTCGGAGGTGAGCATCCAGATGGGGTAGTTTAGTGTGAATGAGTATAAGTATAAATCTCTGAATATGAGTGGCTCGTGCCCGATGTGAGTATTCGGGTGAGCAATTTTGATATGAGTTGCTTGTGCTGAGGTAAGCATCCGAATGAGCAGATAAGTGGGATCGGGTACCACATCCGTAAAGCACATGGATTTCTAGATCCCCTAGAGGTCATGCTGGAAGAGCAGAAATAAGACCTTATGGAATGTGTGTACAGAAATACAGATGTGTAACAGACATACACACCCACACACACATATATATGGATATGATATATGATATACCGACATGATTCAGACATGATTTGAGAGATACAAATATGAGATAAGGTATATTGTTATGATGCAGATATGTGTAACACCTAGATGTTCTTAAGACCAGACCCTGGAGTTAGATGGATTTCAGCAGAAAAACCAATAGGATTGCCTCAGAAAGAGTCATGGAATGACTCGTTAGGTTGCCTAACAGACCGTGGTCAAGCTCGTGAGGAGCAGTCGGGAAGTGCAGTAGGTCCAGTGACCACAGATGACCTGACGAGTCATCGTGTCAGGTAATGACTCATTAGGGCAATCATGGGAAGGAGAGGCAGGAAATTGTGGGATTTAGTGGCAACGGACGACTCAACGAATCGTGAGACAGGCAATGACTCGTTAAGTTGGCTGTCGGATGGAGGCAAGTCCCAGGATGGGGTCCCAGGCAGTGGGGATGATGGAAGGAGGTCACGAGTCATCATGTTAAACAACGACTCGTGAAGTGAGTCATCGGCTTATTCGAGGGAATTTTGAGAAATCATCCAGTGTACTCTACGACAGGGCCCCACGAGTCGTTGCCAACCCCATGACTCATAGAGTGCCCCGTGGGGACTGGCAAGTGGGATTTTCCTACATTTTTCCAGGGTTGCTTTCATAAAATTCTATGCTTCTAACTCCTAAACTACGCCATTTTGAGCATCCTATGGGACATTTTGGAGGGGATAACTAGCCTAAACCCTCATTCTATCAAAAATCACTCTCAAACTCTTCTTCCTCCTCTTTCTTAAGACTCAAGGATTCAACAAGGGTATCCTCAAGGCTTCAAGGTGCAAGTTCAAGTGGGATTTATTCTTGAATTAGGTATGTGGGTTTTTCAACGAGGATATCCTTCTATCCTTGTGCCCCAAAATATTTTATCAAAACCCGATTTCATTATTTTAGAAAAGCATGACCTAAGGTTTTGATTCATGGATGATTTCTTCCAAATCATCTATGAATTTTAATACCCATTAGAATTAAAAGTTAATGATGCTTATGGGATTATTTCAGTATCTCAAATTATGTGCTAAATGAATGCATGATTATGGGATTTCCTTCATGAGATAGCGTAACACTTTGATTGGGATTTTGTTATTGTTCATTCGATAATACCAAGAACTTGTATCAAAGCCTAAGATATGTGAAAATCGTAAGAATTCCCTTAAAAACTAAAATATACAAATTTATAAATATGTTGAGATGAGATTAGAACTTATGGGCTTGATCAATTGAAAGTATGTATGTGTTTTCATTATGTTTTCGATGAAAATATTTTGGGTAGGAGGTAAACATATGATAACGGCATAATAATCGTGTTTTCCTTATGAATTGGAGTAAATTTCGAAATGATTTCCATGAAGTAAATATATGATCCTACCATGATCTTGTTGTACATGTTTAAGGTATGAGTTAAGTATATGGGCTTTCCATAAATGTAAAATATATGAATCAATGTATCTATGTTAAAGTGTGAATTAGACCTATGGATCCTACATTACTCTATGCTATACGTCTTGCGTTATGAACTCAGAACTTGAATGTTGTGGAAGTGTAATGTATGATATGAATCTATAGATGTTCGTAAATGTAAGATGTTTGAATTAATGGTTGATTTGTTACCATGACGATATGATTTATGATGATAAAGCATGAGAATGATCCTTCAAACATTTGGGCTTGTTGTTAGTAGAAAGTAGCCCTAATCCTTCAAAACGAATGTTGTATGAAGAAATCTGTAAATGCTCATGTTTCTGATTAGCTGTAGTAGCATAGACCAGATGTATAATGTTAGATCAGTACTCCTCATGTTCTAGTCAACCAGAGACTCTCCATAGCTGAGAATGCTTCCCTTGGTCAGCTCGGGACTCTCCATAGCGGAGAATGACTGGCTTAGTTCAGTCGGGACTCTCCATAGCAGAGAATGACTCCCTTAGTTCAGTCGGTACTCTCCATAGCAGAGAATGACTCCCTTAGTTCAGTTGGGACTCTCCATAGAAGAGAATGACTCCCTTAGTTCGGTTGGGACTCTCCATAGCAGAGAATGACTCCATTAGTTCAGTTGGGACTCTCCATAGCAGAGAATGACTTCCTTAGTTATATTATCGGTTTGGTTCAGCTCCGTATAGTTCAGACATCAGTTTAAAATATATATAGCATAATACAGACTCATTTACCAGCAGATGTCTAGCACAGTGTGATACAAGCTTCAGCTTCGGATTTCATTAAATGATCAGTACTTGACCCTTATGTATGAGCTTGATGATGCTTCAGAATATGAGTTCCAAAATAAAAGTTACATGTAGATATGTGTATATGACTCAAAAGAGGCTTGTTGCATTCCTAATCAGTTACATGTCGATGTATTCAGTTCATTTCCTCCTTGCGTACTTGTATGTTTAGTTTGTTTACATTTTCCCCGCATGCGCAGTACATTCCAAGTACTGACCGCATAATATATGTGCTATATCATTTCATGTTTTAGGTATCCGGACTCAGCCTCGCGGGTAGAGACGCTCTTTCTTCCATCTCAGCAGATTATGGTGAGTCCTCATCTCTCGAGGAAGAGATCGATGTTTCCTATTTTTGTTATGTTTCAGTTTTCAGACTTTGGGAGTTAGTTGGGGACCTGTCCCAGCAACTCATCAATTTAGTAGGCTTTCAGACATGTGTAAACAAATTTAGTCTATGTATTATGTTTTGTTAGATTATGTCCTATGTTTTAAATTTATCTCCTTACAGTTAGCTTTCGCTCAGTGATGTTTTATATTAGCTGTTTATATTGTTAAGGGTTATGCTATGATAATGCCATGGATCGACTTGGAGTCTTTCTGGATTTCTTGTCCCGTATTACGACTAGGGTGTAAACTCGGGTCGTGACAAACTTGGTATCAGAGCCAAGGTTTAGAGTGTCCTGGGGTGTCTGAAATCCGCATTAAGTAGAGTCTTCTTCATGGGTGTGAAGAACGCCACATATGACGAAGAGGCTATGAGACGTTTTAGCAATGTTCCCTTTTCTTTATGATTCTTATTGTGCGTGGAGTATGAAGATCTAACATTTCCTCCCCTGAATCGTGCTTTACGTGCTTGCAGATAATGCCTCCCAGAAGAGTGAATGGAAGAAGAAATGGTAATGGCCGCCAGCAGACACCACCAACCCCGGCGAAGCCGATGGACAACCATGTTGCTCATGTCGAGTTCCGGGCAACCCTTAATATGTTGGCACAGGTCATGACTGCCCAGATTAATCAGCAGACGATGGATCGTGTTCCCTAGAATGGGAATGTAGCGGTGGCAAGGGTAAGAAACTTTCTTAGAATGAACCCACCCGAATTCTTGGGGTTAAAGGTAGACGAGGACCCGTATGAGTTTTTGGAAGAGATTCAGAAAATTACCAAAATCATGGGGGTGACGAGAACTGAGAGAGCAAACTTAGCCTACTACGGGCTGAAAGGAGTCGCGTATATATGGTTCTACCAGTAGAGAGACATTCGGGGAATTGGAGCAGGCCCCGTAGATTGGGATGAATTTATGACTGTATTCCTGGATAGGTTTTTCCCTAGGGAGTTGAGAGAAGCAAAGAAGGCAGAATTCATCAACTTAAGACAGAACAACATGACTTTCTAGGAGGACACATTGGATTTTACCCGGTTATCCAAGTATGCATAGGAGATGGTAGCCGACAAGAGGGCCCGAGAAAGCAGGTTCATGAATGGAGTCTCAGACTCCTTAGTTAAAGAGTGCAGGACTTCCATGTTGTACAGGGATATAGATTTTCCATGTTTGGTGATATTCGCTCAAAGAATGGAAGCGGAACAAGTGAAGGAAAAAGAGAGAGAGAGAGAGTCCAAGAGGGCCAGGATAGGAGATTTAGAGTTTTTCCCGCAAAGGACAAGTGGTGGACACCGCTCACATTCCTAGAAGAAATCATTAGCCCCAACACTTTCGACAGTCTCTGTACAAATCCAGGGTAAAGGAGATTACGTATTCGTTGTTTACCAGCTGTGGGAAGCATCATTTGGGAGAATGCATGGCCGGCTCAAATGTTTTTTTGGTGCGGCAAGTTGGGTCATAAGCATCGAGATTGCCAGCGGCTAGGCGAGGTGAGAGAGATCCTCGGCCACCTCTTTAGTAGCTCCGATAGCCCATCCATTTTAGTATGGTGCATCATCTAGCCTGGGTGGCGGACGTCGTCAAAACCGCTCCTATGCTTTAGCAGCACACCAGGATAAGGGCAAGTCACCAGTAGTTGGCCACAGGTATGTTTTGAATCTTGCGTTACTCTTTGTATGTTGCTAACCCCCGAACCCCAGTATTGAATAAGGAACTCTGTGATGGTTGTTGAAAGGGGATTGTCGTTGCGTGATGTGAATAGTTGTTAGTGTAAGGCTTGCAGTGAAGGTTAGAAGTGAAAGAGAAGCTAGGAGTTAGTGATTTAGCCCTGACCTTAGGAAAGATTCAGGAGCCTTAGAATGATGGCTTTAAGCTAAGGGGGAGATGGTCAGTATGTACGACAAGTCGAATCTTGAGTATGCTAATAGAGGAGTTCCAGCCCTAATAGTGCGATAGGTCAATCCCTTCATGTTCAGATAACTTTTCTTGTGTTTCATTTGAAGCTAAGTTATGCCCATCCCAATGTGTAGACTCCCAAAATTTCTAAATAACCGCTTTAGACAGCGACGCCAGTCTTACTCTATGAATCCATAAGGCTCATCCTCATGTTATGAATCAGCTATGTGTGTCAACTCATGTTTTCCAGTATGATCAACTCAAACTCAGTCCTTAGAAGTTTCTTGGTAGCTCAGTAGAATCAGGTTATCTCATGTATGTGCTCAGTTATAGATGTTATGAATTATTCGTGTTCATGAGTCCTTTATTTTCAGTTAGACCAGATATCATGAATTCTAACCCCGTAACAAAAAGTGATTTGAGAACGAAGGCTCAATCTGTATCAGCTCAGTGCCAGTTAGAGGGAAAGAATCCTCCTCAGTGTTCTATCTAGTCCCATGTCAGTTTCATATCTTTCATATCCTCTCACGCCTTAGCATACATGTACGATTTAGATATTTAGTTTAGATGGGTAAGGTTAGTCGGAAGTCAGATATTCCATTTTTTCAGTTGTGATTGATCATTTTTGGAATTTTAGTTTTGTCCCTATCCTTTTAGTATGTTTAGCCAACATTCGAGGACGAATATTTCCAAGGGGGAGATATTGTAACACCTCCGATGTTCTTAAGACCAGACCCCGGAGTTAGATGTATTTAAGTAGAAAAACTAGTAGGATTGCCTCAGAATGAGTCGTAGAACGATTCGTTAGGTTGCCTAACGAATCATGGTCAAGCCTGTGAGGAGAAATCGGGAAGTGCAGCAGGTCCAGTGACCACGGATGACCTGACGAGTCGTCGTGTCAGGTAATGACTCGCCAGGGCAGTCGTGGGAAGGAGAGGTAGGAAATTGTGGGCTTCGGTGGCAACGGACGACTCAATGAATCATGAGACAGGCAACGACTCGTTAAGTCGATCGTCAGATGGAGGCTAGAGTTCCAAGATGGGGTCCCAGGCAGTGGGGATAACGAAAGGAATTCACGAGTCGTCATGTCAGACAATGACTCTCAAAGTGAGTCGTCGGCTGATTCGAGGGAATTTTGAGAAATCGTCCAATGTACTCCACGACAAGGCCCCACGAGTCGTTGCCAACCCCACGACTCGTGGAGTGCCTAGTGGGGACTGGCAGGTGCAATTTTCCTACATTTTTTCAGGGGTGTTTTCGTAAAAGCCTATGCTTCTAACTCCTAAACTACACCATTTTGAGCATCCTATGGGATGTATTGGAGGGGATAACTAGCCTAAACCCTCATTCTATCAAAAATCACTCTCAAACTCTTCTTCCTCCTCTCTCTCAAGACTCAAGGAATCAACAAGGGTCTCCTCAAGGCTTCAAGGTGAAAGTTCAAGTGGGATTTCTTCTTGAATCTGGTATATGGGTTTTTCAACAAGGATATCCTTCCATCCTTGTGCCCCAAAATATTTTATCAGAAAATCGATTTCATTATTTTAGAAAAGCATGACCTAGAGTTTCGATTCATGGATCGATGATTTCTTCCATATCTTCTATGAATTTTAAGACCCATTAGAATTAAAAGTTAATGATGCTTATGGAATTATTTCAATATCTCAAATTATGTGCTAAATGGTGAAAATGCATGATTATGGGATTTCCTTCATGAGATAGCGTAACACTTTGAATTTTGTTATTATTCATTCGATTATACCAAGAACTTGTATCAAAGCCTAAGATATGTGAAGATCGTAAGAATTCCCTTAAAACTAGAATATATGAATTTTTAAATATGTTGAGATGAGATTAGAACTTATGGGCTTGACCAATTGAAAGTATGTATGTGTTTTCATTATGTTTTCGATGAAAATGTTTTGGGTAGGAGGTAAACCTATGATAACGGCATAATTATCGTGTTTTTTTTTATGAATCGGAGTAACTATCAGGATCCTCTGATCAAATACGGGTGCATGGCGTGCCTGCAGACAGCCATACAGATTATCCCTGAACCGAGTAGCATTAGCATGAGGCCCAGAAGGCCAGATACGCTCTCTTTATATAGATAGACTGATGTGTCAGTATAGCACCTGGGTTGGGGTTGCCCTCAGTTAGAAGCCTTCCATGACCGCCCCAGGGTTAATAGTTGTGTCGCTCGCCCCCTAGGGGCGAGGATACGTCGCTCTATGGAGCGGCATGCCATCCACAACGGACGAAGATAGGGATCCAGATCCTCATATGCAGTGGTTGGCCTTATACACACCCCCGCCGAGCATTTACGCCCGGGGTGTAGATATCAGGAGTCCTCCGGACTCAAACACAACTACAGTTCAGAGGCTAAGTGGGCCCAATTGTAGACCCAGGGGACCGGTAGGTTGGCTACAGTACCAGTAGAGTTATAGACACCTGAGTAGGGGTATATAGATTGAGATGTGCTTTCCAGGACTTATGGGGGCCTGAACGAGTTATTCAGTGCTGATTGTACCTCCCGGCTTATGGGGGCCAGGTGGGGTTCTTGTATGAATTCTTGTCTGCTAGCTGTAATGTTTATAAATGTGTAAGTATGTCGTCTTAGCTTATGTACATGTAGTGTCAGTTAGATGCAGATTACGAATCAGCAAGCGTACAAGTTAATCTTTCGGCTCTTCTTTTTATTTACTTCTAGTACTATTCAGCTTATCTATTGCCTTACATATTCGGTACATATTGTACTGACGCCCTTCCCGGGGCGCTGCATTACTTGCCTGCAGGTACAGATAGACGAGGA
>JACEIK010000051.1:476529-529342 GCA_018107945.1 Datura stramonium
TATTATTATTCTAGTTTCTCATTTCCTACTACGTTATTTGCAAACATAACCAGTTAGTGAAATTGACAGATGATCTTAATAGAATAATATTTTTTTTGTTATTTCCATCAAGTTGTATATTTACGGATAAAATCAACTTTTAAACAACTAGGTTATTTTGTCTTCAAGTTTGCTTTGTGTTTCTCACTTTTTTAGTTAGAACAATTGGGTTTGTAATCAATTTTTTTATTATTTCAATTTTTTTTCTCACAGAAGGGAAGAAGATAACACATCTAGTGTAACTGATTTTTTTTTCATGTACCTCATTTTCTCCCTCGAGTCATTTTGCAACCAGACAAATCAACAAAACCTCTTTCATTTAACTTATATAAAACTTGGTTGAACAACTTACATATGACTCAACTAATTTTACGAAATAATTAATTATTAAATTCCTCAGCATCAAATGGTTTTAAACTTTCATGATGTAGTGGTTAGCATTCAGGAAATAGATTTCTTACTTATTTTTTAATTTTTTATAAATAAATAAAAAGCTATATAAAAAGCTATTACCCAAAAAATATTTATATATAATTAATCTAGCAAAATACTATATATGGGATGGGATAGGAGGAGTGGGTTCGAGAATGGTTGGAGGCATGCTCATGGACAGTTGGTGGCATTGTGCTGGTGAGATATATTGAATTTAACCAAATATCACTTATTAAACTTCGCTTTTCTACATTCATTGTAAAGTTCCATTTTCTCAATCTTTAAAAACTTGCTTTCCTAGAAAAAATATTTTGACCAACCAAACATGAAAAAATTGAAATATTTTTAATTTCCTTTATATCAAACACACACTCACAGACCTTCTAATCCTATTCGATGATGAATCAAATTAGTTTTAAAATAATTTTAATTGATCAATTCTTTATAATTTTATCTCTAAAATCTTTTGTAATATTTTTTTCTAAAATACAACCTTTTAAATTTTAATTATTTGTCTATTCTATTTTTATCATTTATCCTTCTTAAAGTTTATTTTTTGCACTAATCATGCACAAAATTTAAAACCCCTCTTTCTTTAATTTTCTTCAGTTTACAATAAAAGGTATTCCTCTTGCAAAAGTATGATTCAACATAAACAAAACATATGTATGTTTCAATATAAATATAAATATGTATTAAAGTTAATGAATTTTATTGAAATTGCAAACAAATGCTAATTTCACCCCGACTATTAATCTCTCATATCAAGATTGTAGACATTAAATAATAATAACTATTTGAGTAACTTTAATACATATTTTATCTGTTTATGTCATTTTTTGTTTTAGAGTCTTGTCTACTTATGTCATTTCACAATGAGTGAAAAGATACTTGACGTATGTAAACTACATAAAAGGATGTAGAAGATGAAAAACATTTTTCGTACATTGCAACATCGCCACAAATATCAATTATTTCTTGGATTATAGGTAGTCATTATGGATGACATATCCCAAGCCTATATTATGAAATATTGCATTGGTAATAAAATTGAAACTTAAGTTTTGTCTTCCAGAACATGACATCAACACCAATAGTAAGTTACCATTGTGAGAAACCGTAATTTTCGATTAAGAAAATTAATCATGGAAAACTTCTTTATAGTACGAGTATGAAATACTCCTATCTCCTCGTTGTAACATTACTAAGAGATTGGTGTAAAAGATTTATTTTTATAAATAAAGAGAGAATGCACAAAATTATACAATACTTTTACTTCAAATTTAGTTAAGATAGTCCTAAATACAAGATGACAAAACATAGAAGTAAAACATTTGTAGCTGCTATCCAAAGAGTTCAATTAAAAAAAGAACAAAAATTATGTCAAATAACAAATCCAATCTCAACTTCTCAAAAAAAAGAAGAAAATTACCACCTCTAATGAAAATGGAATAAATCAATTCGCCACGCACAAAATTATTTTTCTAACCGCATAACTTACTCCGATCTTAAGGAAATGACAAAGCGCCTCCCACCATCAAGGCTACCCTATCCCCTGTTGCCTTCACTAGCATAGGAGAAATATGACTTTTAGCGACCAATTCTAACGAGGGACACAAATCCAGTTGTTAAAAGTATATTTGTTGTGACCAAATCATTTTCAGTCACTAAAAGTCAATTCTTAAGCTCAACAGTAGCGAAAGGATAATATTTGATTGTTAAAGAAGTATAATATCCAGTTATTAAAGCTATTAAAAAGGCGGTGCTATTAAATTTCCACGTGTATATAGCCGAAAATTTGCCTAGTTGGATCCAATTGTACAATTATCTTTGCATATTCATATTGTATAAATAAAAGGTTTTCGTAGTATTTAATGTTATAATTTTGTGATGATTAAATTTATCTCTTCTCAAATTACGTCTTCTAGCATCTTATAATCAGTTATAGTTTTCTGATTATTAATAATGTCGGTTTAGCTGCTATTTATTTATTTATTTATTTATAAAACAAGCAGGATTAGTTAATAAAATAATGAAATAGGGTCCTGTTTTTACCCTTTGATGATGCATTAAGTTCTCTTTGATTTCAAAGTTTCATATGACAATTATCATATGCTAAATAGGTAAAAATATCAAATTTGTTTGATCTCCTTTTATGTTTTCTTTTATTTTGTTATATTTAATACTCAGAAATGAAGAGTTTGATTGGATAAATAATTTAAAAGAAATACCTGTCGAGATTAGAACTTAATGCTTTTATAAGCGACTTAGCAACACAAATTTCTCTCTGTAAAGCTCTAGGTTTTATCTTTTCATCATAATTCTTCTACTTCTTCGTAATTTATGTTGTTCTTAAAAGTATTGTAGAATTAATTTTTGGAGGTTGATTTTTCTCCTTCTGTGTTATTTACTTGAAATATATAATTTTGGTAAAAGACACCAAGCAACACCTGGAGCATCGTTTATTATGCGCAAGCTTTAAAAAGAGGATGAATTCAAAGATGGCTATTTGAAACATCCGGAAATCCAAAAAGAAAAATTTGAAGACCCAATCACAAGTTGCTAAATTAAAATAGATGACGATAAGACAATATAAAACAAGAAACAGAGAAGTGAAGACATTAATGCTGAATTTCTTCATACTTCATTTTTTGTATCACTCTTTTTCCTAAAAATAACTTATGTAGTCGAGTTTGGGGTATTACTATCTATGTTCTATGTAAAATTTTGTTCTTTATTATTTTAGTATTTCATGAGATTTGTGTTATATATATATATATTATTTTATTTTACACTCCAGTGTCATTGTTATACTTTTCTTTTTAGTAATTTGAAAAATATTGATGACACTTTGTCCCTTTAAAAAATTCTTTACTTGAAAGTAATTTTCATACACACTTTTGGGAAGATTGATTTTATGATTTATTTCATATAGTAATGGTAGAACATGGTGTAGTTGTTTTAATACATTTCTTGAAGAATTTGTGAGAGATTATTGCTTGAATCTATTACAGGATGATGGGATCAGTTGAATTTAATTCTAAAAGTAGGTTTAAGAATAGAGGTCTATCATCTTTAGTGATTGAAGGTGGTGGATAAGGTAGGATTAGTATAAGCTAAGGTTTGTGGAAGGTACTTTTTGTAGTTTATTGCATATGTCCTACCTAGTGTTGGTAAAATAAATTCATATTTTAATAACCCGCCAACTGCCATATTTTAACGGGTTGGGTGAGTGACTTTTAATGGGTAAATTTGGGTTTAAACTATATTCAACCCATAAATATGGGTATTAATGGGTAAAATCTAGATTAGCTTAATTGGTTAAACTTTCAACTTTGATTCACTCAAAATTCTGATATCACAAAAATGTTATAACTTATATCGAGACTGAGTCTAGGGCCTGGGTCGGGTTCTGGGGGTTGAGGTCCTGAGTCGAGACGGGGTTGGGGTCAAGGTGGAGAGTTGGAGTTAGGGTCGAGGCCTGAAGTCGTGCGCTTCTGAGTCTGGACGGGTAGGGCCAGGCTGGCTCGGAGTTGAGGTCAAAAGTCGATCGTGCTGGAGGCCGGAGTTGGAAGTCAGGCCGAATTGAGATCGAGGCCTGAGAGTTGGACGGGGTTAGGGCCGGGATCGTGGATCAAGGGCCTGAGTCGAGATCGAGTCAAAGTCAACTGGCTCAGATCGGGAGTCAGGCTACCGTGGTCGTGGTCGAGGTTGAGGTCGTGGGTGTTGGAGCCAAGGCCTGAGCCTGAGCCTGGGCCTGGGGTCACGCCGAGATCGAGTTCTGAGTCAAGGTCTCGGGTCGAGAGGCCAAGAGCCTGGCCTGGCCGAGTTCGGGAGCTGGGCGGTAGTCAGTCTGAGTCGAGGTCTAGAGTCGAGTTGGGGGGCGGGGTCGGGAGTCGAATCGGGGTCGAGGCCTGGAGTCGAAGTCGGAGCTCTGGGACGGGGGCTGAGGCTCCGGGTCACGATCGAGGTTGGGACTCCGAGAGTCTCGAGTCAAGGTTCAGGTAGAGGTCGGGCAGGAAGGCGTTGAGGTCACGTTGAGGTCCCAGTCGAGGTCGGTGGGGACCGCAGGAGAGTCGTCTGTGGATCGATAGTGGAGTCTGGGGCCTGAAAGCAAGATCGAGGACGAGAGCCGTGGTCCGGCCCAGGTGAGCCTAAAATGGGTCAGCCCAGCCTGGAGTTGGAGTCAAGTTTCAATATTGAGGTCGAGGTCGAGGTCCGAGCTCCAGAGTCGGGCCTGTGGGCTCGGGTTGGTGGCCGAGGTCGGGTTGCGGCCTGAGTCAAGGCCTGAGTTGGGGTCCGTGCTCCGGGTCATGGTCGAGGTCTAGGTTGGGAGTCGGAGTCGGAGTCGTCGGGGTTGAATTTATGATACAATAAAACTAAATAAAGTATTTTTAATATTTCTCACTTTAAAAAAACTAAAGTATTTTCCGGGTATTGAATTATAAAGTAAGTACTATTTGCTCATAAAAATATGGGTAAACATGCCTTTTATCCGACCTATTTATTACCCAACTCATTTTTACCCATATTAAATATGAGCGGATTGAAATAATATCCATATTATGTTGACATATTTTCAACCCGCCCAAATTTGACCCAACCCGCTCATTTGTCACCACTAGTCCTAGCTATGAGATTGAAAGTAATTTTTTGCATCTTATTGTCCTTGAAGATTGATTTTTCTCCTTAATGTTATGCACTAAATGTGGGGGGAAATTACATGTTTCCAACTGTTCTGTTACTGATTTCTCTTTATGTTTTGGTTGTTGTAATTCTTAATTTGAGGTTCTATTCTAGTTAGAGCTAACTAATCCTCATGTGGTAAGCTGGATTTCTAGTGATAGTGTATTTTGTAGTTGATGATGAATTTTATGATAACTATTTCGATTGAAAGATTAAATTTTGTCCTTGGCTAAGTTTATGACTTATTTCTGCTCATTCATATTTGATGTTGTTTCAAAAACTCACCTTCAAAGATATGTGATTTTTAATCATGTTGTGCTTCGGTCTCTATTCTCCCTCAATTTGGTAGCTATAATTTTTTAGATTCTGATGATTCATTATACTGTAAGTTTCCTTCTTAACTTTGCTAGTTAATTTCCTTATTGTTATGAAATTAGAAATATGTTTCTCAGTATGTATTGCGTGGCCTCAACATACATTGTAGACTCACTATTAACATAAAGGATAGAATAATAGAGGTTAAAAGATTCTAAGCTCTCTTTTAAGAAGAAAAGACAAATTTTACTTCAAAAGGGTTGAAACCAAGAGTTGTTTTTAGCTGAAAAAGCAGTAGGGACAAAAGAACAAGAGAGAAAAAAGAAAGGAAGAACCCCAAGAATTACTTTTGGACTCATTAGACTTATGCAACTTAGATAGAAAAATAAAATCTAATACTTTAAAATATTATTGCTAGATTATTCAAAATACTGAAGCTAATAAATTAAAGGTAGTATTGAAACATATATAGATTCACTTCATCTGTAACATTGCTAGGAAATGAAATCTAATACTTAAAAGTATTGCAACATGTATAGATTCACTTCATTGCAACTTTGCTAGGAAATAAAATCTAGTACTTTAAAGTATTGTAGCTAGATTATTCAAAGTTTGAAGCTTTAGTTAGTCTCCTTTTTATTTTTATTTCAAAATGGTAAATCGTGTGATTAAATTGAACGAATTTTAAACTATTGTAGAAATCTGAAAAATTATAAAAACACTTCTAATTTTAGAAAATTTCATAAACCTATAAACTTGAGAACAAAAACTACAGGATATTAACTATAAGAATCTTATAAGAGCAAGAGATTATTTCTACTTACAGTTAGAATTAGCACATTTCTTTATAGAGTGCATTTTTTTACTTTATATGGTCCCAATAATATTTGAAGCATTCAAGAAGTATGTTTGTTCTAAGTCTCTTTCAAATGATTTGGTTGGCCTATTAAGTGTAAAGAGAAGTATTTTATAGATTCTAAATTATTTCTTTAGATGTGCTAACATAGGCTTTTTTTAATTGTATTTTTAGAAATTAAAGTTGTTGCATTTGGTGTTTAAGTTTATTTTCTCATGTTTTAATTTGATTATACTATTTGCACAAAGATTACCATCAGAGAAGAACAAGAACAAAGAAATGTCAAGTAGAATAATTATATTTTTGACAATTTGAAGTTCCTACTGTAATTTTTAACATGGTTACTAATTAAAGTGGTTCATGTGGAAAATGGACCAATCTGTACTGTTACTGCTAATTTGTTGGCATTATTTTATTTTTCAAATACTTATTCTCGATCTGTTGACACAAAATCGTGTTAAATTAAACAGTTTGATGCTTTGTTTGAATAATATAGGACTTAATGGGTCATCTTCGAGTCCATAATGGAGAATCCAAAAGGTATTTTCTACTGTTGATGTTCTTTTTTCTCATGTATTTTAGATTACATAACCCAACATATAATTTGTTTTTGGCTGAAGTTGAGTCCTATCATATTTATTTGACTAGTTTTCACATTTCTTTTGCTACAAAACTATCATTTAGTAGCAGCGTTGATTCTTGTTTGATGACCTTAACTTGTGAATTTTTTTGGTGCAGGAATAGTTTGCAAGAAAAGCTAGTTCTGATACAATAATAGTTATTTTTTTTATCAGCAGGCTCCTTATCAAATGGTAATTTTTGTGAATTTTAAAATGTCCTCCTTTAGCCAGATTTTTATTTTTTGGAAAGACCATATGTTCTTTGATTGTTTTAGTATATATGTTCGTATATAATCATCATATAATTGGAATAAAACACGTTCAAATGGAGTGGAATGAATCCTCTCCATATACTATGAACATACACTAGGAACATACACTATGACATACACTATAGATTACGAACATACACTATGACATACACTATAGTTTACGAACATACACTATCATTTTGTCACATAACTATTGGTTGTCATAGTGTATGTTCGTAAACTATATACTGAAATCACATATCGTATAATCAATATTATCGAAGCATAGTGATTGTGTACTTGTGTATAAAATTCATTTCTAGAATTTTTGTTCTTATTAATAAATTCTTTGACATTATTATTTTAACAGATTTTAAATTTTAGGTTGAAAAATCTGCTCAGAAATAAATTGTGGAGCAAGTATAAGCATGTGAAAGTGTTAAAGATCAAGATGAACTGCTGAAACATAAGAGACCTATTTTCTATTTTATTAGAGTTGTTTAAAAACTTCTTATTTGTATATATTGATACAATTCTATTTGATTTTCTTTTTAGGATTTGACAGAAGTCAATAATTTCATACAATATGAAATGCTAAAATTTAGTTCATTGTAATTAACATGAAAGTTTATATGAATAGTGATTACTTTGTACATTTTCATATGTATTTGCGTGAATAAATATGAGAGAATAATTATTTTTTAATTTTTATATATCATTGAAAGTTAACAGATACAAAAATTACTTTTAATGACTGAATTTGTTGTAATAGTTAAAGGCTTTTAACGACGGGTGTGACAATCAGCGAAAGGAATGTTTGGTCACTAAAAGAAGTTATAAACATTAGATTTTTTGTTGTCGCTAAAGCTTTTTTAACGTCCAGATTTTTAATCCAGTCATTAACTTTTAATGTTGAAACTTTTAGCTACCGGCAGCGACCGTTTTTTTTGTCATTCTTGAATTATAACAATCGAATTACGGATTTTAATGATCATATTTCCCCTCACTAAAGGATTTTATTCTTGTAGGGGGGATTATCACCATCAGCCTACCAAACCTACTGCTATGCCTGCGATGATGGTGGCAGCGGTTGGACGTACATTGAGGAATCAACAGTAGGCCTTTCCATCATCACCCCAAGTGGAGTAGGTTGGCACATTAGTGGGTAAGATTATGAAACACCACTTTCTGGGAGCCCACCAAGCCGGGATCAACACCAACACCCTCTTCCTTGATCTCACCCCCAAGAAGAATGTCAGAAAGAAAATCGAAATTGTCATCCTGCATAATCGTCATGGAGATATCATTTTTCTATAGAGTTCGTCGTTTGTTTTCCCTCGACATGAGGCCAGGAAGGAAGGATGAGTTTCAAAATAAAAAACTCACATGCCTTGACAAATAAAATAGATGCTTCAGTGGAGATCATGCGGATATCCCCGTTAGTTTTCATGATCTTCTTGATGCGGGTAACAAAAAGTTTGTAGTTCTTGAAATTGTTAACCTGCTTGATTTTCTAGCGCTGGTAGATCTAGAACATCTGCAATTGTTGTTGTTGCTGCTCAAGGAGATAGTTGTATGGTGGCTGTGTTGGTTACTCAGCAGGCTGAGCTGATGTAGCCACTCCGCTGTTGCATGCACCGCAGATCAGTGAGAGTTGTTTTTCATGGTGTTTTGGATGAGGTAGTTTCACTGGCGATTTTTTCGATGACAAAGAGATGAAAGAATACAAATGGACTTGTGCTCTATATATATACAAAGAGAAAAAAATAACTAATTGCAGATTTTCTAAATCTAATAGAGGTATAACATATTTTCTAAATCTAATAGAGGTATAAGCGTTGATGCTTGAGGTACAACTATGATAGGCTAATGAGAGGAAAATAAAATGATGAGGGCCCAACCCATATACTTTATTTTAATTAAATAAAAATCTTAGTACTTAGGGTCAAAAATGTGAATTATGCGAAATTGAACAGAATATTTTCTGTTAATATTAGTAAATATTTATGCTATTATCTTTTCTTTTGCTCCTCTCGGCGTAACTTAAAGTAGCTTACATCGGCATCTCCATGGCCGGGAAGAGGGGAAGGAGAAGACCGCGGAAGTCATTGATTTCTCTTACAGACTTACTCAATTTCACGGTGTCGGGAATAGAGCTGGAAATTCCAAGGAATCGCAGGGGATTTCTGGAAAACTAAGGGATCTGAATCATAATCATAACATACTAGAGTTGGGAGTCCAGCTCAGCCACCTCTTAATGCAGCGAGATCACCTTCTATAACTACACTAGTCAATGAAAAGCTTAGTGAAGTTCTATCTCCACGAGCGCCTACTGTTTCATTGTTTCATGATGTGCAGAATGAACTGATTGGGTCTGAGGTAGAGGGAGTGAAGACTGGGGAGAAGGATGAGTCTTAGACAAAGTTGTTCGCTGGTAATAGAGCCGCATCTAATGGTATGGCTCTCACTTATATTACTCTAGATATAGTTAATGGTGAACTAGTTGTGAAATTGGAAAAATCTGAAGTTGAAGCCAAAATAAATAAGTGAAGGTGTACTCTCATAGTATATGTGATTAGGTATAGTCCTGAATACCATTACATGAGCCGCTATATTACTCAGACTTGGAATTCAGTAGCAAAACCAGATATGTTTTATCACGAGGATGGTTACTATATTGCCAATTTAATAGCATGATCGATCTAAATGAAGTAGTATATTTGAGACCTTAAACTGTTAAAAACAGGCCTATGATAATTAAACAATGTTCTCCAATTTGATTTTACTACTGATTTCCCATAGAGGTGCCACTATCAGTGAAATTATGTAAGATGTCGATGAACTACTGGAGTTTGTAATTCTCTTAGTCGTATTGCGAGTTCCATTGGAATGTCAATATATGTAGATGAGTGTATGACCAAACAGTCTAGGATATCCTATGCGTGCATGCTCATTGAAGTGAACATTACTAAACCTTTGTCGCGTGAGATAACAGTTATAGATGATCAAGAAAAGGTGTTTCAACAAGCAATAGAATATGACTGGAAGCCAGTGTTTTATGGTAAATGTCTTAAGATAGGACATGATTGTGATAAACATAGACCTTTACCATAGCAGGATCCTAAAAGGAAGAAGGTTCAAAAACAAGTCTAGCAGCCTAAAGAAGTTACTATGCATACTCCTAGTGAGAAGGCAGCTGATGAGCCTCCCAAGGTTATCCCACTCAACTTACCAGACAATCAAGATTTGACAAAGGAACCATGGCAAGTGGTTAAGAGAAAGGACATGCAGTATTTGGTGACAGTCTGATGAACTATTTAAGGATTACCTCCCTTCCAATTAAGAATAGATTTACTAGCCTATCCAGTGCTGAGAACTTAATACCCACTCTTCCTCCTGATGAAGGAGGATTACCATAATGACTTGGCTAGTGTGGAATATAAAAAGGACCGACAGAATATTCAACCAAAGAGAGTTGTCCTCTTATATCAAGGAGCATAACATTAAACTCCTTGGACTTTTAGAAACTAAAGTGAAGAAGGATAAATCAGAGGCAATTGCTTCTAGAATTTCCCCTACTTGGAGGATATACACCAACTATAATCATGCAGTGAATGGGAGAATTTGGGTACTTTGGGATTTTACTGTCTATAATATTACTATAGTAAGTCAACATGCTCAATTTATACATTGTCATATTCTTTGTAGGGATCATCAAATGGACTGCTTGATGACTATAATATATGGCTATGACACAGTGGAGTATAGGAAACCTTTATGGGATCAATTATAGGCTATGGTCATTAATAAACCTTGACTTTTATGGGGAGATTTTAGCTTAATCCTTTCCTCCACTAACAGAATACATGGTAATCCAGTCACCAGACATGAGATTAAGGATTTTAAGGATTGTTTTCAAAAATTGGAAGTGAATGAACTGGCTTCGAGAGATGAATTTTTTACCTGGTCCAACAAACAAAGTGCAACAAGTAGAGTTTATAGTAGATTGTATATTCTTTGGTAACAATGATTGGATGGCTAGTTATGGACATATAGGGGTTGAATATAGTCTACTTCACTTATCAGACCATGCCTCAGTGTTGTTAAAGATGTAGGTGCAAATACAAGCTGGGAAAATTCCTTTTAAGTTCTTTAATGTGTGGATGGATCATCCTCTTTTTTTGTCATTAGTGAAAAGGAAATGGAGAATTCAGAAGCATAAAGATATGATGAGGAACATATGGCTGAAACTTAAAGGGCTGAGAATGGAGTTCAGACAACTGAATGTTACTGAGTTTCAAGGTGTATTAACTAGAGTGACACAGTCTAGAGCAACTCTGCAAGATATTCAAGGTAGATTTATTAAACATTGTTCAGATACTATTATAGAGGAAGAGAAAGAATCTGTCACTAGAATAGAGAAATGGTCTATGATAGAGGAGAGTATCTTACAGCAGAAGTCAAGGGTAAACTGGTTAAAACTAGGTAATGCCAACACAAAGTATTTCTATGCAGTCGTGAAGGAAAGGCAACACAGAAAGAATATTTCAGAGTCAACATCACTTACTAGGGTCTTGCTGACTGTTAAAGGCCAGATTCAGGAGGAAATTATCAGCTTCTATAAGTCACTCGTGGGGACAACTTGCCAATCCTTTCCAAAAGATGATAAACTTATAATAAGAAAGGGACCTGTACTTTAAGGATGCTTGGCTAGTGATTAAAGGTGACATTATGTTGCAATTAAAACCTTCTTCCATACAAGTAAATTGTATAAAGGTATTAACTGCACTGTCATTACTTTGCTACCTAAGGTCTCTACTCCTACCAATATTGAGGAATATAGACCTATTGCTTGCAGCTCAGTATTATATAAACTAATAGCAAAGGTCCTATCTNAAAAGGTGATGTCATCAATTATATCAAACACACAGGTTGGATTTATACTTGGGAGGAAGGTGGTGGGCAATGTTATTTTGGCTCATGAGTTAGTCAAAACTTATTCAAGGAAGCATATATCACCTAAATGTGTCATCAAAATTTATATTCAAAAAGCTTATGAAACTATAGATTGGTACTATTTGAAACAAGTCATGGAAGGTCTTGGCTTCCCTAACATGTGTAGTGGATTATGAAGTGTGTTACCATTATGAACTACACTATAATTGTGAATGGAGAGTACACTAAGCCTTTTGATGCAGCTAGAGGCTTTAGACAAGGTGATCCCATGTCTCCATTTTTATTTGCTATTGTGATGGAGTACCTAAGTAAGAATCTACTATCTTTAAAGTAGAACAACCAGTTCAGATACCATCCCAGATGCTCCAAGATAGACATCACTCACTTGAGTTTTGCAGATGACCTACTTCTTTTCACCAGAGAGGATTGCTCATCTATTGCTCAATTGAACACCAAGTTTGACATTTTTTTCCTCAGATTCAGTAATTCAAGATAATCTCACTAAAAGCTCAATCTATTATGGGGGAGGGGAGGTTGATGCTAACACAATGCAGCAAATCAAACAGATACTTGGTTATAGCCAATGTATATTTCCTTTCACTTATTTAGGCATACCTTTGGCTAAAAAAAAACTAAGTACATTGCAATGGAAACCTTTAGTGGACAAGATAGTGGCCAAAATAACAACATGGACAACAAAGAAGCTCTCATATGCAAGTAGGATCCAATTGGTTCAAACAGCTATCTTTGGGATCTAATCTCATTGGGCCCAAATGTTTGTTATACTATTCAAAGTCCTAAAAATGATTGATGCTCATTGTAGAAGTTATATCTGGTCTGGAGTAGATACTATCACTAAGAAATCTCTGGTTTCAAGGGATAGAGCGTGCTCACCTAAAGTTACAGATGGATTGAATATGGTGAAGCTAAAACTATGGACCAAGGCTGCAATTTTAAAGATGTGTTGGAAATTGGCAACTAAGAAAGACAAGATCTGGATTAGGTGTTTTCATAACTATTACATAAAATATCAAAATATAAGGAATATATCTGCACCTCAACAGGCCTGCTAGATGGTGAGAAAAGTGTTTGATGTTAGACCATATCTGCCTCTTCTTGCTAATACAGGCAATGTGATCAAGCAAACTTACATAAGATTGGTAGGGGATCTACCAAAAAGTACCATGAAAAGGAGTGATGTTCTAGAACCAAGCAATACCTAAATCCATCTTCACTATGTGGCTCCAATTCAAGAAAGACTACTTACCGCAGACAGGTTACAGAAATGGGGTATTCAAGTTGAGGATAGTTGTAGATATTGTGGCACCTTCTGGGAGACTAATTACCACTTGTTTGTAGAATGTATTACGACTAGGAGGATTTGGAATAAATTTCTACAATGGATGCACATACAATTAAGTTAACTGCTTGACTTGGCCAGCATTTTTATAGTGGGTAAACTTGAAGACCACAAGCAGAAGTGCTACTGCTCAGATAATCAAGCTAGTATATGCTAAATTCAGTTACACAGTGTGGATTGAGAGAAAATCTAGAGTTTTTGTCAAGAAAGAACAATCGATAGAGGCATTGGCTAGGCAAACAACTTGTGTTTGTAGCCTTAGAGCAATTGGCAAACCTAAACTTTTACTAGATCAATGTAGGTATTAGCACTTAAGTAGTTGAGTTTGGTTGGGAAGGTAACTGTCTAGGATTAGCAAAATATGTACAGTCTACTTTGTTTTGTAATTATCCGGTTGGTGATTAATAAAACTTCTTAATTACCAAAAAAAATATTTATGCTTTTCAAATTTGAAAAAGATTTAAAAAATAAAAATATTTATTAGAAAGAAGAATTATATATATATAATCTATGTATTATTTTAAAAACATGAAGGTCCTTGAAAATGTTGACTGAACTTTTTATCCTTCTTTAAAAGTCTCTATAGTAGATAAAATTGTCATTTGATTATTTCCTTAAATATTTAACATGTCACGCATCGGCCAATGCAAAGGCAAATCAAAAGCTGAATGGCTATAAAATCACTTCATAGGGAAACATTTGTATTCATCAGTATCAATGGATGGGGACTTGCATTCTCGGGGTCGAACCCAAGTTAATAAATGACATAATTGTCAATTAATTGTTTCCTAATGTATATTTCAGAATTTGAAATCAACTAAAATTTAACTTATTAAATCTTTCATTAATTGAACTATGTAGAAAATGTAATATTAAGGACTTTAAATTTAATTAGAAGTTTACATTTACTAAATTCTACATTTTAAAATCTTAACAGTTTAAGATCTGATTTTTTATTATTATACATAAAAGTGAAAGTCATTTTCGGATCATAATTTAAAATGGTGAACAAACATATGAATATGCCCTTCCCGTATGTTATTTTCTCAATGAAAAAAATTGGGAGAGTATGCGGCATAATAATATGAATCGTACTCGTCTGTTTTTTCTTACTCTAGCGCTTGAGTATGGGCATAGGGCTAATCCTTCTTCTGTTGCTTTGACTCGGAAATCTTGATAGAAATTGAAAAAGCAAATGACAAGTTGAAGACAATAAAAAAAATAAAAAAGTGTATTTATTTTTCATATTTCTAAATTAAAATTAAATAAAAGAATTGAATCTAATCATATCTTACATTTTGTTGAATTATATTGAACCCATTTTAGAATTTAAAGTGATTATCACCTTATAAAACTTTCTTTCTCTTACTTTAGTTTAAATTGAACTCATTAAATTCAATAATATACTAATTCACATAATATTTTAAATGATAGAGAAGAAGAAAAAGTCATCACAGAATTGCTTGAATTTTTTTTTATCTTTTATAGTTGGAGGAGGGGGGTATAAGAGGTTAAACACTTAACCTGATTAATATTTAATCATAGTAAAATTATTTAATTTTTTATAATTTGGAGAATATAATTTTAAAACATTAATTTTGGGCTCAACCATCTATTCCTCTATTGTAGATTCACAACTCAGATTTGGGCAATCTTTTTTAGCCTAACAAAGGTTAATTGGACCATGAAGAACAAACCTCAGATTTACTGAGTTGTTGGATGAGAGAAGGGGGAAAGTAGGAGCCAAAAGATGAAGTGGTAGAGGATTATCACCTCCTGTATTTGGTGGTCTGTTTGGAAGGAAAAGAATGAAAAATATTTTAAAGATAGATCCAATACTATTAAGAAAGTGAATAAAAATTATATTTTATCTTTTTATTTTTGGTGTAAAGAACAATGTATAGAAGAAGTTGATTGTTTTGTAGAAATTTTGGAGCAGCATAACTAGCTTTCTCTTGTCTTTCTCTCTTTCTTTTTGGAGGTTTTCGCATTCTCAAAAAAATAATTTTGGGCTATATACATTAATGGTAATTTTCTGGCTAATTTTTTTCTTATATTTCTTCTGTCCTTTATATCACATTTTGAGAAAAATTTTTGAATTTCTGACTATAATTATACTTTCTTGACTATCTAAAGTCTATTTCAGATTTAATAATGCCTCTATATCTTCACAAGATAGGGTAAAGTTGCATACACCCAACTCTCCACGAATTTCACTTGTAAAATTACACGGAATATATTATTTTTTGTATTTCAGATTTAGTAAATTAAAGTTAGATTTTCTTACTAAAATAAAGCAAGTAATATGGAAAAATTATTAGTGGTGAAGATTTTTCTTCTTACTTTTTGGTGAAGGTGCAAATACCAATATTCATATCACCATCTACTAACTTCTTTTTCTTTTTTTAACATCAAACTGAAAATAGTATTTATGAAATTTTTGTTTTTTCTCCTTTTTCAAGAATGAAGTCCTTAGTTTTTGTTTACCTTAACTTTTTTAACATAGTGATAATGAAGTTAGCTTTAAGTTGATGATTAAGAATCTTCTTGTGGATCTCTCTTTGCTTGTTAGAGAACCTTAGAGAATACTATATACTTGATCCCTTCTTGTAATCGATTTTAGCAATATCATGTAAAGTTTTAATGAATGATATATGATTTAGCCATGTTTTGATTCGTCTTAACAGAGAGTTATATTACTCAATGTACATGCACCACATATTTATGGTCTAAGACTGCAGTTCAGCAAAAAAATTGAACTCTGATTTGTGTCCTCTAATTAACCAAAGCTGGAAGGAACATTATCTTATACCGGCATAAAAACAACATATTCACTCATCACATACTGTCCAAATACCAAGTTCTTACTTTCAGTGACAACTTAAACTTATTGTCTTTATTTGATCCTTTTCAGTTTGTGCGAATACTAGACCGACAAAATATTGTCTTATCCAAAACCTCCTGTACTGTTGAATATTAAAACTATTATCTCTATATATTCAGTGAGAAATAACAGAGACAGACAGGAGATCTAAGAAAGAGACAGAACAAATGCATTCTCGATTTCTAAAATCTAACTCAGATTTAGTGAATATAAGACTTTCGTACTAAAAGAAAGCAAGTAAACAAGGAAAAAAATTTAGTGTTGAAGATTTTGATTCTTGATTCTTTGCTAAACGTGCAAATACTAATATTTAGATCACAATCTACTAACTTTTATTTCTTTTTTTTTTTGTGAATATCGAATTGAAAATACTATGAATGAGGTCCTTAGTTTTCATCTACCTTATCTTTTTCAACTGACGTAGTGACAATGGAGTTAGCATTGAGTTGATGATTAGGAATTTGGTAAAAAATCTTAATGACAAATATATGACTTAGGCATATTTTGCTACTGCTGAACAGAAGGTTGTATTACTCAATGCTTCTGCATGAGATATTTAAGGTCTAAAACTGCAGAAGGTTGTATTGCTCAATGCTTCTGCATGAGATATTTAAGGTCTAAAATTGCAATTCTGCATAAAATATTAACTCTGATTTGTGGCTTTTGATTAAGCGAGGCTGGAACGAATATTATTTTGTATTAGAGTGAAAAATATTTTTTAACTGTGATATTGTCAAAAAAACAAAAGTTGAACTCAAAATTATCAATTATAAATTATTGAATTTATCTTATCCTCTCTGGTCTGTGTGATCACCAGACGATTAAATATTGTCTTTTGTAGAAATTCCTACATCGCTGAATGTTAAAGCTACTATCTCTTTATATTCACCCATAAATGACAAAAGCAAATAAAAGTTCTAAGGAAGAGAAAGACCAAATGCATTCTAGATTTCTAAATTCTATCTCAAATTTAGTAAATAAGATTTTCTTACTAAAAGAACGCAAGTAAACAAGAAAAAATTTAGTGTTAGATGAATTTGATTCTTGTTTTTATTTGATAAAGGTGCAAATACTAATATTCATATTACCATCTACTAATTGCTGTTTTCTTTTTGTGACTATCAATTTGACAATACCATGAATGAAGTCCTCAGTTTTCATTTACGTTAAGCTTTTCAACTGACATAGTGACAATGGAGTTAGCACTGTGATACTGTCCAAAAAACAAAAGTTGGACTGAAACTATCAGTTACAATTTGTAGTTTTATATGATCCTTTCCCGATTATCTCATCACTTAACCAACAAAATATTGTCTTTTTCAAAACCTCCTACACTTACTAATATTAAAACTACTATTCCCTCTATTTCAATTTGTTTATCGTACTTTTCTTTTTAGTTCGTTTCAAAAAGAGTGTCTCTTTTTTCTTTTTGACAACTCTCTAATTTTAACTTTCCACACGATGTATTTAAAACCACAATATTAAAGACATTTTCATACATTCTGCATATATATCTTTTATTTTAGACCACAAGATTAAAAAAATCTTCTTTACATTAAACTCTGTATCAAGTGAAAAATAGTCAAACAACTTGAAACGGAGGGAGTATCTCTTTACTTTCACTGCGAAATGACATAAGCAGACAAGACTTGCAAGCAAGAGAGGGAACAAATGGATTTTTTATTTCTTCAAAAATTTAATAATATAATGTACCACAAGTAGTGATCATGACATATGATCAAGAATTATAGATGATTGTAGAGTTAGCAACAAATGGGCTAGTTGGGTCAAATTCGGGTGGATCAAAATAGTTTAAAGTAATTACAGGGTCAAGGCCCAACCTTCTCAAAGTTTGCTTGAGTGAGAATGGTTGGTTAAATAATGGGTCACAACACATCATCTCTAGTTTTCTAAACATATCATAGTTATAACAATGGAGAAACTCATTAATGTTTTGCATTAATGAAACTGGTAGTATGTATTAGAGGGCACTCATGTTTATGATTCAGTGATTTATCTATGTCAATGTGATTTTAATTTACCAAATTAGATACCTCCCATCCAAGCTTTGCAAAAAAGTTATTGTAATTTAGTTATGTTGAGATTGCATAAATGATAAAAATTTGTTGTAATTTAGTTATGTTGAGATTGCATAAATGATAGAATTAATGAAACCATAATTACCTTAGTTATCAAAGTCTACAACTACATCATTGAACACTAGATCAAACTCTTGGGTGCCTACTAGACTTACTTTTAATACCATCGCCTATAAGCCTTGGTGGCTCCATCATATGACTAAAGCGCGAGGAAATAGTTAAAACACTAAAGGGAAGGAAGAGAACTGATTAAAGTAACATAACACAAATGTTATGCAAGCATAAATATCAGTTTATTATAAACTTGAAAACAAGAACTCCACAAGCAACCTGATAAAGTACACAAAGTGTATACACACAAAATGACTAAAGGATTCAAGTTATTATAGTTACGCCAATATCCATGGATGGTAGCAATAAGGTGCATTCACATTTGAGAGGACCTGTACCATTAGGCCAGTAAGCATCCAGATCAACATCGAACATGAACTTTAACTGCAACAAGGTCAAATAGAAAAATTATTACAAATAATTAATAATTGAATCATATGAATGAGAAATTAGCGTCTTGTATCCTTAAATAGAATCATATTAAGAAACTACAATAAAAAATATGAAATTAATAAAATAGCTACCTGATCTCGCAAGAACAACAACATCAAGAAACTACAACCCATAAACAAATAACTATGGAGTAAGAACTAATGTCAATATCATAGCAAACAAATCAAGATATTCCACAAATGAGTGAAGTAACATGAAAACAAATGAATTTAATGAGTAAGAATTTATGAGAGGGCTGATATAAATAGGGCAATGGATAAAGGTTTTTACAATGAGAAGTTCATCATCAAAGAAAAATAGTACAAGGATGGTGGCAATGTCACTTCAAAATTTTCATAACCATATTAGCATTTTAATTAGGTAAAATGATTTGTCTTCTGAAGGTTAAATATAACTTCCACTCAATAATAACAACAACAAATCCACTATAATTTGGCTAGAATAAAATATAGATCTTACCCCTATTTTTGTGGGATAGAGAGATTGTTTTTGGTAATGCAACTAGGACTTTCACTTACACCTAAAATGAATCATAAGACGGTGATTTTTTTTTACTCTAGCTTCATGGAGAATTAAAAGTGGGAAAACACCTGCAGACATAGTTTCAAGAAATATATATGAGCTTCTAGTCTTCTACCATAAAGAGAAAGTCATTGACGCGCTTATTGCTTATCAAAAGTGCCAAATATCTGCTACCGTAGTTGTCCTGGTTTCTCTTTCTTGGCATTCACACAAACGACAGAAAAGGAGAAAAAATGGTTATAACTAACCAAATCCAACTATCCTAATTTTTGGGACTTGATCTGGATTTACTTTCCTACAAGATATACTCTAATCCCATGAGGTTAATAATGAATTTAATCCCACTTTACCTACCGGCTACGTGTCAATATGCATTAGCATGAATAATTATTTAATGAAGAAAACAGAGAATTATACCTTTGACATGCACGTAAACTACGTAAAAAATTATAGGAGATGGAAAACACTTTGTACTTTGCAACATTACGAAAGACATCAGATAACAGTTGTTTCTCAAGATAATAGGTAGTCATTATAGATAACATATCCCAAGCATGCATATATGATCATTGCATTGCTAAGAAAATTGAAACTTATGCTTTGGCTCTACATGACATCAACACCAATAATATTTACCATTGTGAGAAAACTTTTTAATTTTCCATTTAGAGAATCAATCATGAATTTTTTAGTATAGTGTATCAAATAATACTCTTATCTCCAGGTTGGTACATTAATGAGAGATTACAGAAAAGATTTATTTTTTATAAGTAAAAAGAGAGTGCATAAAATTATACAAGTATTTTACTTGAATTTAGTTAAGATTTTCTTATGTGCAAGATAACAAACATATAAAATGCAAAAATATTTGTAGCTACTACCTGATAAGTTGAATTAAACAAAGAACAAAAATTGCAATTTCAACAACAACCCAGTCTCAACTTCTAAAAAAAAAAATTACCACCTTTAACGAAAATGGAATAAATCAATTCGACTTGATAAATTTTATTTTTTTAAACCTAACTTACCCAGATCTTAAGGAAATTACAAAGTTACCTTCAACCATCAACGTTACCTTGTCCATTGTTGCCTCCACTAGTATAGAAATTATCATCAGATGGTGGAAGAGGCTGGACGTACATTGAGGGGTCAACAATAGGCCTTCCTATCATCATCCGGGGTGGAGTAGGGTGGCCCATTCATGGGTAATGGTACGAAACACCACTTGTTGTGGAGCCCTCCAAGCCTGGTCCAAGATCAACACCCTCTTTCTTGATCTCATCACTAGAAACAATGTCAGAAAGGAAATCAAAAATTTCATCCCGCGTAATCGCCGTGGTGATGTCATTTTTCTTCAGAGTTCATTGCTTGTTTTCCTCGACGTGAAGCCAGGAATGAAAGGTGAGTTCTAGAATAAAAAATTCACATGCCTTAGCAAACAAAATGAGTGTTTCAGCGGAGATCATATGGACATCTCTATCAGTTTTCATGATCTTCTTGATGTGGGCAAGGGGAAGTTGGTAGTTCTTAAAATAGTTAACCTGCTCGATTTTCTGGCGGGTAGGTCCAGAACATCTGCAATTGATGTTGTTACTGCTCAAGGAGATGGTTGCAGGGTTGGCTGTGTTGGGTTCCCAGCAGACTGAACCGTTGCAGCCTCCGTCGCTGCATTCACTGCCGATTGGTGAGAGTTGTTTTTCATGGTGTTTTGGACGATGTGGTTTCACTGGCAATTTTTTTGATAACAAAGAGATGAAAGAAGACAGATGTAGTTGTGCTCTATATTTACAGAGAGAGAGAGAAAATAACTAATTAAAGATTTTCTAAATCTAATAGAGGAATAACATATTTTCTAAATCTAATAGAGGTTTAAGTGTTGATGCTTGAGATACAACTATGATAGACAAATGAATGAAAAAGAGAATGAGGGCCCAACTCATATACTTTATTTTAATTAAATAAAAATCTTACTATTTAAGGTCAAAATGTGAATTATGTGAAATTGAACAAAAATATTATCGGTCGGTTAATATTAGCAAATATTTATGCTTTTCAATTTGAAAAGATTAAAAATAAAAATATTTTTAAATTTAAATTTGGGTTAGAAAATTATATATATATATATATAATATTCTATATTATCTATGTATTTATATGTATTAAAAAGAGTGTAGAGAGCCATTGAAGTGTTGATTGAACTTTTTGTCCTTCGTTAAAAGATATCGTAATAAATAAAATTGAGGTGAAAATCATTTTCGCCCTTCTTTACTTTAAAATCAAACTCTTCCTCAACTTTGAACAATAGTCATTCTCCCCCCTTTATCATAATTGACTTTTAAAATACCTATTTTACCTTTGTTATTTTCAATCCTCCATTTATGTAATACTTTTTTATATTATATATAATATTATTTTTAATCTAGATATTTATAATTTCTTATTTAAAATATTTTATTATTAATTTTGAGATAAAAAATTTTGGTTTTCTCTTTTTGCTATTTTTTTTATTAATATTATTGTATATATGTAGGTGTATGCATGTGTATTTATGTTTCTCCTCTTTCTTATCATCTATTGTCTATATAAATAAACAAAATTTGATTGATATAAATAGAATAATTCATAAATTATAATTTGAAATTAATTTATATTATAAATAATATTTAAATTTGTCCTTTTTTATTAATTTTTTTTATATTTCATGTATTGAGATATATTTATAAATTATTATTACCTTTTATTTTCACTTATATAAATAAATATTAGAGTTTTAATTATTATTAATAAAATTATTTTTATTAACTAATTTACTTCCATAGAATGTTGTTAACCCATATACTCAATTAGTATTTTTTTAAGTTTATTTTGTTTCAAAATTTAATATTTATTTTTCATTAAAAAAATTATTACATAGATTAAAAAACAAAGTTATGATTTTAAAGAAGTAAAAAAGAAGAAGACAAAGTTGATAATGTAAGGGTAAAACATATATTTTAAAAAGTCAATTAGGATAAAGGGAGGAGAATTTCTATTGTTCAAAATTGAGGGGGGAGTTTGATGTTTTTAGTAAAGTTTGGGGGTGAAAACGATTTTCATCGCCGATAAAATTGTCATTTACTATTTTTATATAATTAGTGTTTTAAATTATTCATCACCTTATTTTATCAAATTAGATTTTCTATTTATGGCATAACTCTATTTATGGTGTAAACTTAAAAAAAATTAAAAATATGTCCGCGAATTTTTTTTTTTCTTTTGATAATCACAAATTTTTTCTACTATCATAACTTAATTTTACAGTGTAAACCTTATTAAAAATAAAAATAAAAAATAAAAGATCATTCGAACGAAAGTATTTTGTTCCCTTTTTTTGATGATACGGCATTTAGAAGCTCCTTTTTTTTTTCCTTTTTTCCCCAATAACGAAGTTTTTAATTTTTTTTTTTTTATAATAAGCTATTTAAAAATTAAATGAACTTCAAATAATTATTAAATTTTAATTTATAAATTTTCTACTTCTATAAAGGATTTATAATTGCTATATTTTATTAATTAATTCTTCTCTGACAATACCTTTGATTCAATTTCCAACCTTGTATATTTTCATGTTAGTTTATTTTTTTTTTTTCATGTTGTGAATTTTCTTATATTGTGGATTTAAAAAGGATAATAATAATTGTTATGTCAACTCAAGTTGTTTATATTCAAAAATAATTTAACAAACATACAAAAATAATAATGATAAAAAATATAAAATTTATGATTTAAAATTTGTGTGATGTGACTAACATCATTGATCTACTCATACATTCACAAGTATTCGAGGTAAAGCAATCTCTTCATTTCATAATAATTTTTATACAATTATAAATTATTATAATTATAACTCTTGTATATAATTTATTTTAGATAATCTTGCAATGGAATGCGAAAAGGATTTCGTAAATGAAATTGTGTCAATTAACAACTTAAGGCGATATAATTCTCATTAAAATATAAAAATCTTAATAATTGGAGTTGGATTAATAAAAGAGTATAAAGAGGGAATAAAGAATGCTCTCGAATGACTATAATATTAGTTGATGAAGAGATAATAATTTTTATATTATATTCTATATTTATATTTATAATTTTTACATATATATTTGAGTTCTTATCTATTTTTATTATATTATATTTTATACATATAAGATCATTAAAGTTTAATTTTTGCAAGACACAAAAAATCATGTTATACTTTTCAATAATTATATTGAAAAGTAAAAAAAATACTTACAGCAAGACGAGATCTATTACATCATAAATGGACACATTAATAGTGTTAATCTTAATTTTGAATCGATTAAATAAGAAGATTGAGGTTGAATTCAATGATAACATTGTAGTTCGGGAATGCAATAGACACTTTCTCTCTTTTGTTCCTTTTGAAACAATTTTGTTTTGTTTGAAGATGTAATACAATCTTCTAATGAAACAATCTTTGATAATTTCTTTAGATTTCATCAATTAATCTAACATTCAATATATGCATAATATTTTACTCTTATTTACTTAAGAAATATTCTTTATAGATATACTTGACTTCTTTATGAGTTTTAAGATCTTCCAAGTGTAAGCCCTTAATGTTGATTGAACTTTTTCCCTTCATTAAAAGACATCATAATAGATGAAATTGTCATTTACTATTTTCCTTAAATTATTATCCTAATGTTTAGGAGTTTGAAATTAATTAAAGTTATAGGTATTAAATCTTGGGTCATTTATATAAATGCCCTTATTTTGGGGTAGTTTTTAATTGTTTTGCCCTATAAATTTGTGTTCTTTAATTTGTGTCCTTGAAACTTTAAGTGATTAAAAAATGATAAAAATGTCCCTAATATTATTTAAGAAAATGGTAAAAAAATAAAAATACAAGGCATAGGTTAACCCTAAGTAGAAGTTCATGTTAACATGTCAGTCCATTGTAATTTCATTTATTAGTGCGCCTAATTCTAATATAACATGAAATTATGACCACCAAGCATAAGTTAAATTACAGGCATAATTTCATTTTTTATTGAAATTTGTGTATATTTAACTTATGATTAAAATATTAATTTTAATAAAATAAATTACACCTACCAGGCATAGGATTAAATAACATGAACTTATATCTATTATTTAACCTTATGTCTATTGAAACAAAATTTCATTTTATTGAGCTGTGCTGCTTTGCGTAGGCACAATTTCAATAAACATGAAATTACGCCTGCTTGGTATAAGTTAAGTAACATGAACTTATGCTTGATGGGCATAATTTCATGTTATTGAAAGTAATAAATACCTTCTGCATAACGCAATTTCAATAAAATAAAAAAATTATACTTATGCAAGCGAGACGCAATTTCAATTAAAATGAAATTGTACCGACTATGCATAAGTTAACATGAACTTCTTTCTTTTAGGGTTAACATATACCTTGAGATTTTTTTTTTTGATTTTCTTCAATAACATAAGCATCCCATTTTTATTACTTAAAACGCTAAAAGGGAAAACATTAAAGCCCATTAATTTGAGGGTCAAAAAGTAAAGACCATCCAAATAGGGGCAATCGACGCAAAAATTATTAAATCTTTACTTATTTGTGAAAAGTAATAACTGCTAATATTTAGTATTTTAAAATTGATTAAAAATTTTAAAAAAACAAAAAAAACATGTAATTTAATTAAAATACAATATTTAATATTTAAAATTTTAAAATTAATTATAATTTTTAAGTTCTTAAGGCTTAAAAGAGATTCCATAACTTTGATTCCTAAATCAGTTTTTTTTGTATTTTGGAATTTTTTAAAAAAATAAATTAAAGAGCATAATTTTATTATGCATTAATACGTTAATTCCTTATTCTTCTTCTTCTTTTTAAAAGAAATTCTACAATTGAAAAAAAGAAAGGAAATATAAAACATAACATACTTTAAGTTGTTACAATTAATCAAGTATATCTTGTATTCATACTCTTTAGTTAAACTACACTATTTTCTATTTCAATTTGCCTTGAATGAGTTTGATTACACATAGATTAAGGCGGAAGAAAAAAATGAAATTTAAATCATCTCGCAAAGGCTCAAATAAAAAATTTAAAATTATATTATAACTAAATATTTAAATTATGAATTTTTTTATTTTTTTTATTTTTTTTATTTTTTTTATTTTTTTTATTTTCACTAATTTTAATGAATCTTTCTTAATTTGGATGATCGATTACAATAAAATAAATGCGTTTGTGATATGATATCAATTTATTGTGCCAAATAATCCAGTAATAAGCTCAAAATACGATTTTATAAGTGTTAATTGTTTAATCGAATAATTTATACTATGTGTTTATTCTACTTTGTACAACTTTATATAACAATGCGTCTTGATAATGCTAATATTTATATTAAATATTAATATGTTAGTAGTGTAGTAATATAATTTTTGTAATTAATTAACACGAAATATACATATAATGCATTAAGTGCTCATGAAAAAAACTGAACAGTTTTCCACCTTTCAATCAAACGATTATCTCTCGTTTTTGTTCGTGAAATAAGTATTAGAACAAAGCCAGGAAAGAACTATTGAATTGGATCAAACTCTTAAACATAGTCATTTACTAACTTAAAATTTATAATAAGATATAATTAGCAAATATTTTAAAACATTAAAAAAATAAAAATATTTTTAAATATTAATTATGCTATTTTTTAAATTTTATTCTTATTAATATGAGGAACAGCGCGGAGCCTTGTACATTAAAACTAGTTATTTTAAAAAGCATGAAGGTCTTTGAAAATGTTGACTAAACTTTTTGTCCTTTCTTAAAATGACTCTATAATAGATAAAATTACCATTTAAATATTTTTTTTAAATATTTTAATATGTCACACATCGCCGATGCAAAGAAAAATTAAAAGTTGAATGTTTATAAAATCACATCACTTAGAAACATATGTGATGGGCGTGTCAATTGGCGGGGGCTGCATTCTCACGGTCCTACCCAAGTTAATACTATGGCAACCATAGTAATCATTTAAATATTTTTAATATTTTAAAATTTAAAATCAACTAAATTTAACTTGTTAAATCTTTCTTTAAAAGAGAATTCCAAAAGAAAGTTAGTATTAATCTGAAAGAAAGATTCAAAAGAAAACTTGATTAAAAACTATTAAATATACAAATTTAAAAAGCTAAAATTAAAATTAATTTTTTATTATTATAATAAAAAATGAAAGTCGTTTTCGAATCATAAGTTAGAAGAGCTATCTATTGATTCCAACATATTTATGATTTACAATAATAATAAATAAATTACAGTGTCAAACTATAACAAAATTTAAATTGTATTTGTTGCAATATTGTTTCTCTCATGAACATATGTATGCTAGTCTTTCAGTGTGTGTGTTGTACTTGTATTTCATGCTAATTAGTATAAATATTTTAAAATAATATAAATGATGTTATGACATGTTTGTGATGAGTTGCACTAAATATAAAATAATAAAATACAGGAAAGCTCAAATTCATGAACAGTGAGCTAATTGAACTCACTTAGTAATTGAACTTAGAATTATTAGATGATATATTTTTCAAGTTTTCCAACATCTAATTACTCAGAATGCCTAAATCATATTTATCAGCCAACAATTTTAAAAGAAAAACGCAAAATTACCAATGATCAGGTTTACACGTATCAACAAAAAGGCTATTATTGAACAATTAAAATACTAAAACAAGTAAAGTACATAACCACAACAGAAAATCAAAAAAAAGTTAAAAAGAAATTGTAGTAAGAAAAATGGAGACATAGCATGATTGCACAAATTTTATTTTCTAATTAGACAAAAAAATATTTTTAGCAATAGAAATGAGAATCACTCCTGCAATTATAAAGTCATATAAAGAAATACAAGTTTGACCTATTCTATTGACTCAAATAATTATTCAAGTATTTGAGAACCATAAAAACTACCATCAAAAAACTTCATGGAAGCTACATTCAATGTTAACTTACAATCTTACACTTAATGTTGTGCTCTATATATACACCGAGAAAAAAAAGAGCTAATTACAAATTTTCTAAATTTAATTAAGTTATAAGTGTTGATGCTTGAGGTACAACTATGATAGGCTTTCACAATCTAAGAAATGTCATAATTGACACTCACACTAATCTCTTCGGTGGGCGAACCAACACACCCCAACTAATTCAATCAGGTATAACATAAAATAAATACTCTAGAGGAAATTGTGGAAATAACGAAATATTCAAGAAAACACATGCTTACATGTGTATCTCATTCTCAAAAGTGAAAGTCACATTGTATTGGAGGACATCTACCTAAACATAGACTACGAGGAATAAAACAAGAAAATAAAATAAGTCCATGTTTGAACAAAAACATCTTCTTTATGAGAATTATAGCAGCACGACATGATAACTCATCCTTGGTTATCACACCATTGCTTTATAAATGAGAAGCGTGAAGAGCTTCTCGAATCACGATCGGTACTACCTGATATGCGGTAGGCATCATCCGCAGAGCTTAGATAATAATGAATATAGAGTATGAAACAACAACACACGATCAGGCGAAGAATCACCACATAACTCTTTTCCCTGGGTGCAAGTGAGGTTGAAAGCGAAGCCTACCCTAGCTGGATTAGCCCTCTTTGAGAGGGTGTTAGACCGCGTTAGCGGTCGCCGCGATGATAAGATTACCCGCTGCTGACAATACTATACGAGCGGTAATCGACCAAGTTGTCAACCTTAGGTTCCATATTTAACAATTTCTTACAATCAGTTCATCAACTCCTAACGATTTATGCATGATAGAAACTTCGATAATCGTGCGTCAATTTATCACGTAGGGCATGCAGATCTTTAACGATCAATTCATCAATTTATCACATAGGACATACACATGAATCCCCAACAATCGGTTAAATCAAGTTATCACACAGGACACATGAATCCTCGGCGATCGAGTTCATCAATTTATTATACTATCGGTGATGTGTCGTGCACACGCCTGTAATCACCATATGCACTCACACAAATTATAGTTGTACACACACATACCGAGAGGGTCTTATTAATTTACCTTCCAGTCATGACCTACAATGAGCTCACAGAAATTCCTTATCTAGTGGTATTTTGCTCCCCTTTCGTTTGCGTAAGATCCGGATGCTTTACTCAAACCACGAGCCACTAAATCATATCCGCTCACCTAGATGCTCCCATCAGGCACGAGCCACTCATCTCAGAATAAAGTATATTATCCACTTTCATTCTCATATTTGGTACATTATCACTCGGTCAACTTATATGACTTTTCGGAGGCATCAATTACCTTCGTCAACGTTTATACTTACCAATATTCTCCCAACACATGGCAATTTCAAAAGAACACCTTATAACTTCTCAATACTCCCAATTTCCAAACAACATTATTAACAACCATCATCTCAAGTTCACTTCACCAGCGAAATTAACACGTCAAATAATTAACAATAATTAGTATATGAGGACCAAACAAGCGTACGGTCATTACACATACATACACATTATTATATAAATCTAACTCCTTGTAGAAATCACTTAACCTGCAATTTTGAGCGAGGGAATTCCATATTCTCTGAGGCTTTTCCTTTTAAGAGGAATACATCAGAAGACAACCTTGAGGACCAGGTATGGCCATTTTGAATTTTGGTTATGTCCTTTGGGTGAAACCCTAACGCACCAATGATGTTTATGAACCTAATGAATAGTATCTTTAGACCGTATTTAGATCTATTTGTAATAGTATTCATTGATGATATTTTGGTCTACTCTCGCTCGGAGAGACGAGCATAAAGATCATTTGCGAATATTACTCGGATCCTCGAGACCGCGATTGTATACAAAAAGCACTCTAAATATGAGTTACGGTTTGAATTACATTGCTTTCTTGGGCCACATTGTATCGGAAATTTGGTATTGAGTTGATTCTCAAAAAATTGAGACGGTGAAAACGTGTGGCCTAGGCCTGGCTACGATAGAGGTTCGCAATTTCTTGGGATTAGGCGGGTATTACAAGGTTCGTGGAAGGGTTTTCTACTCTGTCGGTGCGGGTGACTAAGTTGACTCAAAAGCGGCCAAATTTTGGTGGGCGAAGCCTACGAGCTTAGAGCTTCAGGTGAAAAACGAGGTTGACCTCGGCACCGGTGTTAGCTAGGAAGGTTCGAGGAAGGTTATGCGTGCTGTTGGCGACGCTTGGGTGTTGGGTTAGGATGTGTTACGATGCGGCATAGCGGGGGTAATTGCATATGCTTGAGGGGCATTTGAGAAAACATGAAAAGACTTATCCGCTCAGTTTAGAGGTTAGGTGCGGGACTTCACGCCTTAAGATATGGAGGCATTACTTGTATTGGGTGCATGTGGATATTTTACCGATCATAAAAGTCTTCGGTACATTTTCATAGAGGCGGAACTTTGCGACAACGTCGATGGTTAGAATTGTTGAAAGACTATGATGTGAACATTTATACCACGGGAAAGCTAATATTGTGGCGGGCGCTCTTAGTCATCGATGCATGGGCGATGCGGCATACTGACGGGCTGCGGGATATGGCTCGAGGTATAGGCTAGCCAGTTTAGCCATTCGGGTAGTCGATATAGGGACAATGGGGCCATAATTCAAAGTATAAACGGTATCATCCTGGTTGTAGGAGTAAAAAGAAGCGGCAATATGAAGATTATAATTTGGCACAACTTAGATATAGAGTCCAACGGGTGAGATATGCGGTATTTGAGGTAGTGGCGATGGGATTTTGAGGTACGGGGTCACCTTTGCGTCCGGATGTAGCGGGACTTTCCGTCGCGGATTATGGAAGAGGTACACCATTCTCGCTATTCTCTTCATCCAAGTTCCAGCCAAAAAAAAAAAAAAAAAAAAAAAAAAAGGTGTACCATGACTTAAAAAGAGATATTTTGGTGGCACGGAATGAAAAAAAGAATATCGGCGAGTTTGTATACCAGTGTCCTAATTGTCAGCGGTGAACATAGAACATCGAAGCCGGCGGCGACTCGGGGAGGTACCGATGCCTATGTGGAAATGGGAAGCAATTAACATGGATTTTGTGACAGGATTACCCCACATCAGTGTAGATTTGACTCGGTTTAGGTTGTGATAGATTGACGAAGTCGCTCACTTCCTACAGTCAGAACCCTTTTGATCAGGAATTTATGCCAAATTGTATATCGGAAATAGTTAGACTACACGGTGTTCTGTATCCATCATTTACGGCCAGGAGGGCACAATTTACAACTATATTCTAGCAATCGTTTGAGAGGTTTGGAGCCGAGGTTAATTTGAGTACGGCATTTCATCCTGGGCAGGATGGGCGGGAAGAACATATGATTTAGATGCTCGAGGACATATTACGGGCGTGTGTTCTAGACTTTTGGGGGAAAATGGTATGAACACTTACCCCTCATTGAGTTTGCCTATAATAGTTATCATTTAGCCCGTCAGGGTGTGCATACAAGGCGTTATACGGGTGAAAGTGTAGGTCCCAGATTGTTGGTTTGAGGTAGAATCGAGAGTTAATTGGGCCGAGATATGATTCGCCAATCGGAGGAAAGGTAAAGCTTATCGAGAGAACGTCTATTGACGGCTCGGAGTGTCCAAATCTTATGCGTGCGACGTAGAAGCACGGAGTTTAATGCGGTGGCTGGGTATTTGAAAGTTTCACCGTAGAAGGGCGTAATGAGGTTTGGTAGGAAGGGAAATCTCAGCCCCAAAAGGTTTGTTAAGGGGCATATCAAATCCTCAGAAGAATAGGCGAATTGGCATACGAGTTAAATTTTCCTTCGAGTGGGAGTCTGTTCACTGGTCTTTCATGTATCAATGTTATGAAAATGTATAGGGGATCCTTGTGCCAGTCGAGGGCGTCAGGGTGCGAGGGAGTTAGCCTATGAAGAGGTTCCTGTAGCCATATTAGATCGGCAAGTTCGCGGTCGACCAAGGAGATGTTGCCTCCGTTAAAGTTTTGTGGAGAAATAAAAATAAAGAAGAAATGACCTGGGAAGCCGAGGATGACATAAAATCTAGATACCCACGGGTTGTTCCCGGAAATTAATTCTGATTATGTAGTTAAAGTGAGTCATTGTTTCAGCGTCGTCTATGATTTACGTTATTGTCTTTTGCTCAGGTTGACTATCATACATTGTGTAAGAGTTGTTATAGTGCCATATGATGTACTGTCTTGGACTTTTCTGCATTTTTAGAATTTTCCAGTTAGTCCATATTCTGAGGAGACTGCGAAATTTTTCCGGAATATACAGTTAAAGGGTTAGACTCCAGTAAGCTTAAGTTTACATTCGAGGACGAATGGTCCTAAGGGGGGGGGAGGATGTTACACCCCATAAATTTTTAACATTTAGTCGGCGTACATATGTGTTAGCTAAGAGTTTTAGAGTTTAATACGTACGAGAGAAAGGGACCGGGGAGAGGAGTCGAGCGAGCATGGAGTCGAGACCACGGAAGGAGGACGGACCCGGCTGCGAAGGAAACATGGCACGGACCTCACTTGGCGCGTTGGCCTCCGTGCCACGGAGAGCCAAGTGGGGCGACGGGGGTCCGTGCCACGGACCACTGTGCCCACCCGACCAAGTTATATATAAACCATATTGTTTCAATTGCATTATTTTGATGAACATGGAGTCGTCCAGTGAGAGAGCACGAGTTTGCATCGACATTAGAGTAGAATGCGCTCTGAAACACCGTCCAAACTCCGAGTCTTTAGGTAACGACGTATAAGCTTGTCGAGCATTCCCTACGGAGTTATTTTCTTGAAAAACGCACGGCAAGTTCAGACTCCGAGTTGGGATTGACGAAATTGCTTCAAATTAGTTTACATGCGTCACGGGCTTCAAGTAAGCATTTCTCCCTTTTGAACTCTCAAGAAATTATGTCGTTTTCGATCGTATTTCTTCAAAAGTGAAATATAATTGATATTATTATCAAAAGTTATCTTTCTGCTTGAATTGAGTACGAAACTATTCCTCATTCTCCCGATGTATGATTGTACTTGCATAGAAGTGGTAGATTCGGACAGAGAAACTCGCAGTTAAGGCAGAGTGACACTTGAGGTATGTAGAGGCTTTTCTTTCGGCAAGTTATGATGTGCGGTTATTACAACTCATATACTGCCAGGGTACTTGAGAATGAACTTGTTGGGATCATTTGTTGTAAAATGAATTGAGTGCAATAACAATGAAATAGTAATCCTTTGTTCTAATGAGCTTATCTAAAATGGCCTACTAGAATATTGATTAGTTGAAATTTGTTTACCGCATATCATATTTTATTTACAGTACATGAAGGCCGTATCATGTTTCATTCACGGAGGTTGTGAGGGTCGTACCATGTTTCATTTACGAGAGATTGTGAGGGCCATATTATGTTCCAGCTTTACGGAGGTTGTGAGGTCAGTATCATGTTTCATTACGGAAATTTGTGAGGGGCCATATTATGTTTCATTTTACAAGGTTGTGAGGTCGTATCATGTTTCATTTACGGAGTGTGAGGACGTATCATTTCATTTACTGAGGTTGTAAGGGTTGTACGGAATTACAGTTTACGATTCCTAGTAGTTAGATGAGTATAGAGGGTTTTGTTGTACTTGTTTGGGTTTATGGGGGCCCGGGTAGTTTATTCTATGTTGTTTTGTACCTTTCGAGCTTATGGGGGCTCGGTTAGGTTTTTCTTTGCGTTTGTAAGCTTGTTGTTTAGATATATTAGATGATCAGGTATTGCGGGATAAATCCTTTACTCTCCTCTTTTGATTACTACGTTTTTTTCCGAGTTTCCGGTCGAGTTGTGTATCTTTGCATTTTACATATTTGGTACATATTGTGCGCGCCCAGCAGGAAGCATTGCATTACTACTGCGAGGTGTAGATAGAGCGCGGTTGATCACGTTCCTAGTCTCCATGTGAGGTCGGTAGTTCATTCGAAACTCCTTCCCTCCGGAGATGAAGTTGGCGGGACTTCCTTTTGATGTACGGTTTTGGGTAGGTCGGGGCCTGTCCCGTCACTATATCACTCCCTAGAGGCTTGCGGTCTATTTATTATTTACTGTGGTTAGTTGTTGTTGGCCATATTGGGCCCATGGGGCCTTGCTTAGCTATCGAGATGGCGGCCACTGTCGGCCATAGCGTAGTTTAGCGCTGATTTACATTTCGGTTATAGCCAGACGGCATGGTGGTCTTGTCGCATGGGATCCCCGTTATTGTGTTGTTACGGTTTAGATGTCTTCTTTTACGGGTGACCTTGTCGGCCCGGGCGGTATTCTGACCAAGATATAGCTCATTGGTTTCTCGAATTGATGTCTTGTGCACCGGTCAGTTAGACTAGTTCGAGACCAGGTGTGGCACTAGAGTCTTGGATCATGCTTCCCAAGGTGGGCGTGACGGTTAATTTATCCGTTGTCTCCCATAGATTGTTGCCACCTAATTTCAGAAATTTTTACTCGAAAACCCTTTCATCGGTTCTAATGCAAAAAGACCCACTTTTATTCAATTCTTGGTCTTGAACCATGGTGAGCTAGACATTAACCAGTCACATTCCTCGTAGAAAGTGTTAATTATCCCTTTTTAAGCCTAGGAATCAACACCCAACCCTTACTCCTTCCATTCCCCCTTTGGTTTACCTAACCTTGGGTTTCTATCTCAAACAACACCATCTAAGACCACCCATTGATTCTAGGGTGTTAGGGATTCGAAGGGGGAAAAGCTAGATAAGATTCTTACCTTGGAATGAATAATCGTTTTAACCTCTAAAAAATTGCCTTCACCTTTCTCAAGTCGTTCCTTAGAGTTATGGGTGAAAAATCCCGAAATCCCAAATTAAAACTATCACTATACGCCTCCCCGTCGTCGGAGTGCAGACTTTCTTACATGATGGTCGGGACCTGCCACGGTGGACCCAGCGACTAGTCCCTTCCTTCCCGGCTATGTCGGACCTTCGGCGGCATCATGACGGTCTCCATTTACCTTGATACTTTCTGTGAGTCCCCGTTAAACAATAACTTATATTTCCTTGCCACTTTCCATTCCTTAAACCCCAGAGTAAGTCCAAACTTCCCTAACACTTTCTCTGGTAGGTCTAAGTAGAGAAGATAGAGTGTTACGGGACTTATTTTCCCTCAATAATGATGAACGAGGTCATTACATAGGCATATTTTAAAACTAATAATAATATTCAAAAAATAAAATATTTTATTTTTTTTAGTTAGTTTAAAAAAGAAGACACATTTCTATATTTAAAAACTAATAACAATATTCAAACAATAGATATATTTAAAACCTAATAACAATATTCAAAACTTCGTCGGTTTGAGAAGGTGAACGACGAATCCTAGTGATCGAAGGCTCAAGTCTTGGCGAATATGCAACGTCTATTCATGTGAGAACTTATTGACCTTTGGATTTGGCACCACCTTAGCCTTAGACGGTAAGGGAGGGGGGCGAATATTAGATAGGGACTCAGGAAGTTCATGGGAAGAGAGGTTAGTGGAAGAGATCATCTTTTCGTGGTTGGAGTCACCAAAGTGGACGATAGGCAAGAGAAGGCAGAAAGTGGACACGACAAGCATAAGATTCATTCAATAGCCAAGCGGAGAGTATGCATTCAAGCAATAAACATGTTTAACTAATAATTATATTATTTAAAAGAACCAAAAAATTTTAAAAGTGTAGATCTACATTAACATAATAATAATATATGTGCAAAAATATCGGATTAAGAAAGTTATCTCAAAATTGAACTTTTTTTAGAAAAAAATCTGATGAAGAAAATTCTTCAACTAAAATGCTTGAATTTTAATTTTTGCCTTTTAAATTATTGTCTATTTCTAGTGGTTATAAGGTGTAAATTTCTTTATAATTGTTAGTAGTTACTAGTAGTCAAAAGTATTAGCGGAGATACTATTTTTCCGGTGAGTTTTTCATCATCCAAAATTTTTACTTTTCAAAACCCATTTCGAAATCCACTCTCTCAAAACATAGCAAATCGTTAGTGCCTAACCTTGACCTTAGTGCTTCGTAGACCTTTAAAAATGGAAAAAATAGGAAAGTTTGAGTTTTGCCTTCAAAGGAATGATGGGTCCCACCAGAATTAGCTTTTTCCTATTCTTTTGCTCTTCATGTGTTTTGGGTCTGCCACACTTCGTGCGTTATCAACATTTAGGGTGCATTCCATGTACATAGAAAACTATTTTCTTTTTTCTTTTTTATGTTTGGTTAATTTAAATATCTTGAGAAATATTTTTCATATAATTTTTACTTTTTTCAATTTAAGAAAAATTATTTTTCTATCGATCATAGAAAAAGTATTTTATAAATTTATTCCGGAGCGGCTATCCACCCTATCCAGCCCCACGCCGCTGACCGACTCGGAACTCGACCAGAAATTATCTTATAGAAGAGAAGAAGATAATACATATATCTAGAGTAATTGATTTATCTTTTTTCATGCACCTCGTTTTCTCCACTGAATGTTTTGCAATCGGATAAATCAAACAAGGCATCTCTCGGTTAACCTGCAAACTTGTTTGAACAACTTAAACATGACTCTTAATTTTACAAAATAATTAATTACTAAATTCCTCAGCAACAACTAAATTTTGAACTTTCATGGGTGTAGTTTTGAATAAATAAAAAAATATTTTCAAAAGTATTTATATATAATTAATCTAGCAAAATAATATATAGAATGGGATAGGATGGAGAGTGGGGTTCGAGTGGCTAGAGGTAGATGCTCAAGGGTTGGGGCTGTTGGGTGGGCGGAGAGGAGAATATAAACTTGATATGTCACTTATGAAATTTGTTTTCTCTATATTCATTAGAAAAATCATTTTCTCATTTCAAGAACTTGTTTTAAAAATATTTTTCAAAATATTTTGACCAACCAAATAAGAAAAATTGGAATAATTTTTCTTCATTGCAAACACCCATCTATATCTTCCTAATCATATTCGATGATGAATCAATTTGTTTACAAATAGTTTTGATTTGATCAATTTTTACGATTTTATCTCTAATATCTTTGTAATATTCTTTTTTTCTAAAATACAACTTTTAAATTTTAATTATTTTTTAATTATTTCTCTATTCTATTTTTATCATTCATCCTTCTAAAGTTAAGTTTTTGCACTAATCATGCACAGAACTTAAACACCCTCTTTTTCTTCATTTTAAATATTTTTTCAGTTTACAATAAAAGGGATTCCTCTTGTAAAAAGTATAATTCAATATAAATATAAAATATGTATGTTTCAATATAAATATAAAATATGTGGTAAAGTTACTGAATTTTATCGAATTCACAAACAAAATACTATTTCCACCCTATTAATCTCTCATATCAAGGTTGTAGAAATTAAACAATAATAACTATTTTTGAGTAACTTTAATACATATTTTCTCTGTTTATGTTGTTTTAATTTTGGAGTCTTGTCTGCTTATGTCATTTCTTAGTAAATGTAAAGAGATACCTTTGGCATGCGTGTAAACTACATAAAAAAGATGTAGGAGATGAAAAACACTTTCCATACATTGCAACACCGATTCATCGGACATCAATTATTTCTCTGGATAATAGGTAGTCGTTATGGATGACATATCCCAAGCATGCACATATGAACATTGCATTGGTAAGAAAATTGAAACTTATACTTTGGTTCCATCATGACATCAACATCAATAATAGTTACCATTGTGAGAAACTTGTAATTTTTTATTAAGAGAATCAATCATGAACTTCTTTATAATATAGAGTATCAAACAATACTCCTATCTCCCTGTTGCAACATCAATAAGAGATTGCAGAAAAGATTTACTTTTTTATAAATAAAGAGAGAATGCACAAAATTATATAAGTACTTTACTTGAATTTCAAGATGACAAACTTATAAAAAGTAAAAATATTTGTAGCTACTATTTGATAGAGTTTAATTAAATTAAAGAATAAAAATTGCAGTTTCAACAATAAATCCAGTCTCAACTTCTTATAAAAAGAAGAAAGTTTCCACCTTTAACCAAAATGAAATAAATCAATTTTGACTTGATAAAATTAATTTTTCTAATCCTAGCTTACCCAGATCATAAGGAAATGACAAAGTTACATTTGACCATTAAGATTACCTTGTCCACTTCTGCTAGCATAGAAATTATCATCATCAGCTTGCCAAACGTAGTGCTATACCAGTGATGGTGAGGACAGAGGCTGGATGTACATTGAGGCATCAACAACAGGCCTTCCCGTCATCACTCCAGGTGGAGCAGGCTGGCCCATTAGTAGGTAATAGTACGAAATACCACTTTATGTGGATCTCACCCAGTCGTGCCCAAGACGAGTATCCTCTTCCTTGATCTCATCCCTCAGAAGAATGTCAGAAAAGAAATTGAAAATGTCATCCCACGTAATCGCATGGTGATGTCATTTTTCTGCAAAGTTCATTGTTTGTTTTCCTCGGCGTGAAGCCAGGAACGAAGGGTGAGTTCCAAAATGAAAAACTCGCATGGCTTGACAAACAAAAAGGGTGCTTTAGCGGAGATCGTTGTTGACACCCAAGTTTGATCTCCTTATGTCTAACCTGCATATCAAGATATCTATGTGTATTTTAAAATTATCCTTTTAATGAAATTATTTAATTTGTATTCGTAATATTCTAGCATTAATTAGTATACATATTTGAATTATTTGCATAATTATTTTAATTTATATTTCTAAATATTACACCCCGTAAGTTTCTAGCATTTAGTCGACCTATTCGCAATATTGGTTGAGAGTTTTAGAATGTCATACGTGCGAGGAAAGAGCCCGGGAAAAGGCCGAACGAGTGCCAAGTTGGAATTTCGCAAGAGGAGGTAGTTAATCGGTAAACCGGCAGTCGAGGTATGTAAAGGCAGTTTCTTTCGGCAAGTTAGTTTCTCCTATACAATAAACCAATATGAATCCCAGTAAAGTATTTTAGGAATATTATATCATGTTCAGTATGTTATTATGTATAGTTGTGGTTATCAGCTGAGACATGTATCTATGTTGTTTGGGCTGGATTACCTGTATAGCTTCCGTGACCGCCCCAGGGTTAATAGCTGTGTCGACTCGTCTGCCAGAGAGAGAGGATACGTCGCTCTACGGAGCGGCATGCCGTCCGCAAGGGACGAAGATGGGGAGCCAGCTCCTCATATTTTGCCATGGTTGGCCTGGCCTATACACACCCCCGTCGAGCACTTGCGCCCGGGGTGTAGATTTCAGGAGTCCTCCAGACTCAGACACAACTATAGTCAGGGGCTCAGCAGGCCCAAGTTGCATACCCAGGGGACCGACAGGATGCTTATAGCTACTAGGTGATGTGGTATGACCTGGATAGGGGTATATAGATTGAGATGTACTCACTAGGGCTAATGGGGGCNTCCTCCCTTTCTTCTCTCCGACAAACAGCCGAGAACCAGTCAACCGTGCCGAACCAGAACACCGGCGAAACACCTCCCCTTCTCCCTATCTCCTGTCTCACCTTCTCTCAACTGGAAAACAACCAGAAAAACCGTCTGGAACTCACCCTCACAGTGGCCGCCGGTCACCTCCCCTCTCCTTTTCTCTCCTCTCAACTCTCCGCTCTTCTTCTCCGGCAAAACCGGACAGCCGCACAAAACCCCACCCCATTCCCTATGTCTCTTTCCATTAACAGACTTCACCACCACTCCCGCGTCTCTCCTCTCCCCTCCTCTTCTCAAATATTTTCTCTTTGATCTTCTTATGGTTTTGCTTCTTCTTTTCAATCTGGTTCAATATCGTGTATTGCAAATAAGATGTTTGTTTGCATCAATTTATTAGTGTGGTTATTTCTCTCTCTCTATCGAAATTGTTAAACTTACATATTTTCATTGCTCGTCAATAAGATTTAGCTGCATTTCTTTTATATATATATTCATGTATTGATTTTAGTTAATTCTTCTTCTTTTGCGTTCTTCTTATGTTATTTGAAGAAATTAGAATTTCATTATTGGCTAAAGCTTATGATTTAAGATATGACCTTATTTACTGGAAAGTTTTAAAGAGTTATTGGAATCCTAGTATATGGAAGACATTATGATTTCTTTAAATCATGTGAAACCTCTTAGCAGCAACACCGAATTATGCAAATTGTGGTAACTTGAGACAATTTCTATGCATCTTTTACTTGCTTAATTGATAAAATTTTAGTAGATTCATTGGGTGATTGTCTTCCTCTCTCACAAATTAATTCGTGACTAACTTTTTATGTTTTATTTGACACAATATGTGATAGCTCCAGTATTTCAATGTTTTGGTAAGCTTTTATGATTTTCTCTGTGATCCTACGTAAGGGAGATTAAGAATGCTTCGTATTTCCTTTCAATTATTTCTCTGATTAATATTGAGATAGATTCATTCTTTAAATTTTATACCCTAATTATGATAACCTTATATTGTTATTTAGTTTGTGACTACCTTCAATCGAGTAAATTGATTGACTAAAAAGGAAGATCTCTTTATTGCTTTCCATCTGTATTTATCGATTATTAGAAAAGATTGATTATGTTTAAGGTAACTTGTGTAGCTGATTTTCTTATCCCTTTTCTTAAAGCGATTTAGAATATATGTGGTTATGGTAAATTCTAATTAGCTGACAATTAATTAATTTTGTCTTTCTGATTAAGGAAAATTATTTGATTAATTATCCTCTTTCTATTTTTTCCTCAATTTAAGTAGGTAAAAATATTATTATTGATTTTCAGTCTCTTTCTTATCCCATACTTGTATAAATGTGGCAAAGTTTGATTAGCTTATTTATTCGAAAAATAGTTATGCCGATCAAATAAAGTGATAGTATTTATGTTTATTATTATGATTATTATCTTTGATTGATTTGATTTTGTTATTTAAGGTAGGAATTTATTATGACTGATTTGATTGAAGATCTTCCCTCTCCTTTTTAGTCCTCTTACTTAATGGCTATATAAACATACTTGGGACTCTCTGCAAATGGACCTTGAACGTTATTGATTCTAAGGAAAGACACAACTTTGCTTCTCTTTTTTTTTTTTTTAACAATCGAACCTTGCTTACTCTCTCTCTATAGTAAAAAATATCTTCTTCTTCTCGTCCTATAATTGCTGAAAACTGAAAGTCTCTCTTGCTTTGCAAAATCAATCTTCAATGTTAAATATGTTAGGATATACTATTAACCATGCAGTTTAGTATAGTGTTATGTTTCACTTTTATGTAAGACTTTCTTTTTATTTGTTAGATTAATAAAGTCTTGTTTTAAATAGATTGATTTTGCATGTGTGTCCTTTACTTATATAGTAGATTGTTTAGTGTATAGAGTTTAGCTTATACACAGAAGATTAAATCATCGGTTCTTATAAGTATAAAGTTTGTATATGTTCACAATCTAATATGAAAATTAGACAAATTCATCGTATGATTGTAGCACAGGATTAAATATAATTTATCTTGATTATGAGAATGGTATTGTTCCAACTTCTTATGCTAGTACATTTCGTATGTATTGAACGGACCAAGTAGAGAATAGTTTTGTCTGACTTAGTAAAATAAATTCTCTAGATCATTAAATGTATTTATACTCTTAATCTTAATATAACTATTATGATCAATGTCATTTGCTTGTTGTTTTGATCCATCAAAGAGTGAAACTCTTTCGCGAGTTAAAATGTTCCTGATAGGTTGGATGATGACAAATGATATTTGTGAAATAATAATTAGTTGATCGAATCCATGTCTCGACCTTGAGATTGATGATACCCCTTTTATGATTGCTTATAAGTTTTCAGGTGAAAACCCTGCAGGTGGATTATGTATCCGTCACATTAAATAAGTTAAGCGTTTGAATTAAGGATTAAATTGATTAATGAATTAAACAGTCAGAAATTTAATTCGATTGGTTGATATTTGTAATCTTAACATGGGGAGTTAAATAAGAATTTAATGATTGATTTTGAAATTATATCGAGGAGTGCAATTACGAATTTTTAGTGGAATAATTTGTGATTTATTATGGTAGATTAATTCATTCATTATTTTAAATTAATACCATAATTGGAAGCCTCACTAATTAAATTTGTGGTCCATGCTATGCCTCATTAATTAAAGAACTTGGAAAAGGAAGAAACCCGTTTTCTTGAAGTAGTAAAATCATATAAGATTTTGGACAACTTCATAAAAGGTAAGTAGTACACGTTTGAATTTTATACCTTGAAAAACGTGTAGATGTGCAAGAAAAGAAGGAATTCTATATGTTTTGGGATTAGGGTTTTAAGCCCTAAAAACGTGATTATAAATAAGACTTTTTCCTTCTTGAAAAATACACAACCTTTTCTGAGAAGCAGTACTTGCCCACACAAGTATTCCTCACTCGGAGATTATTGAGGACATAGTAGAAGACTGCAGACCCGGGGAGCCAATTGAACGTGTTGTGTGAAAGCTTCAAGAGGTTAGTATTTCGTAATCTAACTCGTCGTTGTTATCTAGTGATTCATGTAAGATTGTTGATCCTATTAATGCTTGCTTCCACTGTGCATGTTCTAACAAAATGCATGTTTCTTAATTGGTTAGTCGCCCGATTATGCAACTTTCATTATTTTGCTAATAACATGACTTATGTTTATGTTTATTGCTCGCTAGTTTCTTTATGTTCACATGAAAAGTATCAGTCTTTTAGTTTCATTTATAAACGTAATATTATTGTTTTATCTATACATGTGTTGCTCGTGTTTGGTTAGTCATTGTTTAAAACAGATACTCTCTTTTACTATATTCGGATATTCAGAAGAGTTGCTTGGGTTCGAAGAGGAGCGAAACGGTTGTTCATTGGAAATAGTCAAATTTGATACTACTCTTTTTATTTTTTTATTATTTCATTATGTTGTAATAATGTAATAAATGTTGATATAGTGAAAAGGGCATGCTTAAAGGAGTTGGGAATTGTATGCTAATTGTTTTAACTTTTTTTTTTTTTTTTTTTAGTTTCTTATAAGTTTACATCATTGTTTATTTATTGTTTATTTATTTATTTTTTAAAATAAATAAATAAATCAAAGTCATTGTCCAGATCCGTTTTCCCTATTTGAACTGGACAGTTTTTTTTATACTTATAAAAATGTTATCCCTTAACATATAGTTATTGGAAAAATAAAGGAATTACAAGGTCTAATTTCAAACTTTTTAAAAATTAAGCCGACCCGTTTCCCGAACGTAACATCAACCTAAGGTTTTTTTTTTAAAGGATTTATGTGTATTTATATGTAGATACTTATGTGTTTATATTTTAAAATTCGAATCTTATCAACCTGTTGCTAAGGTTGATGACCATGATTCATACTATCATATTGTCATCCCTAAAAAGCAACAAACATTTTAACTTTTCAAAAAAAAAATCTTTATATCTTGTTTAAAGCATTAAATGCATTTAAGTCATCATAGATTTATTCACAGTTCCTTATTAATTGTTTTTTTATTCTTGGGTAGTTAAGGTTTATATTATTTTAGTTATCATGAAAAAGAAAATTATTTTGTTATATATTGATTAACCATTTTCTTCTCGCTAGTCTAAAATTTAAACTTTAATTAGTAAGTATTTATTTAATATGTAGTGAATAAGCTTGCAGACCAATTTGCTTTATCACTTAGTTCTTATTAATTTGTGTATTAATTTGATTTTCTGTTGAGATATTTACTAGTCTTAAAAATAATTTTTTTATTATATGTCTAACTAGGAAATAGCTTAATCATTATTTCGTCATATAATTTTGCATTAATTAGTAAGTGAATTAATTAATTTATTTATTTTTATAATAGTTTATTTTTTCTAATCACATAGCTAAGTTAGTTTATAATAAATTAATGGACCACTTTTTATCAATTAGTCATTCCCCCACATAATTAATGAATCCGGAAGGGACCCACATTTGTGGACCTCGAAAGGTGTCTAACACCTTCCTTTTGAGGTAACCTGAACCCCTACCCGACTCTGGTAACCTAGGCTAGTTAAATAAATTTTTAACTTAGTACGGTGCCCTAACACACCATAATCTGTTAGGTGGCGACTCTTCTTTCAAATTAATCTTTCAAGAGTTGTCACGTGTTGAGTCCCGCTTTTCGCGAGGAAATGAAGCGTGACACAGGTCACTCAAAATAATATGCAAATGCTTGTTGAGCCAATACCAAGTACTGGTAACAGAAGATCAAATAGATAAAGGCAGACTCCTAAACGGATGAAAGATTTTATATCCTTGAATATAAGTAAGGATGTGCAGTATCCAATGTGCAACTATGTTAGCTATGATCATTTGTCTGCTACATATCAATCCTACCCAGCAGCTACCGCAACTCTCACAGAACCTACATCATACAGTGAAGCTATTAAGGATTCTAGGTGGTTGAAGCCATGAAGGTTGAGATACATGCTCTTGAAAGCAATGAAACTTGGGAGGTCTCAAACGTACCAGCTGGAAAAATTCCCATAGGGTGCAAGTAGATTTACAAGATTAAATACAAATCCATTGGTGAGGTTGAATGGTCCAAAGCCAGGTTAGTGGCAAAAGGATATAGCCAAAAGGAAGGTATAGATTACAAAGAGACTTTTTCTCCAGTAGTAAAAATGCTTACAGTTAGAATTGTCCTATCTATAGCAACATCAAATACAATGACATATCCATTAAATGGATGCATACAATGCATTTTATAAGGAGACCTACATGATGAAATATACCTGACAATGCCTCAAAGGTTTTTCCAGTCAAGGGAAGAAGGTATGTAGACTAAAAAAATCCTTGTATGGGCTTAAACAAGATCCAAGACAGTAGAATCACAAACTTACTGAGGTATTAACAGGTTTCAAGTTCAAGCAGAGTCAATATGATTATTCTTTGTTCATAAAAAAAATCAAGTGAAGGAACTGTTATAGTGTTAGTATACGTAGATGATATGCTTATTACAGGCAGCAGCTTGAAATTGATTGATGATACAAAGGAAGCACTACAACAGTCTTTCAAGATGAAGGATCTAGGGGAACTAAAATACTTTCTAGGCATTGAATTTGCAAGGTCCAAAGCTGAAATATATGCACCAAAGGAAATACACTTTAGAGCTTATATCTGAAGTTGGATTATCAGCAGCAAAACCAGCAGGAACTCCTATTGATACCAACATCAAGCCTACATCTAATAAATATGATGATCATGTGAAGCAAGGCCGGGAATATTCTGAGGATCCTCTAATAGATCAGTCTGCTTACCAGAGACTAGCTGGAAAACTACTCTACTTGAATATGACTAGGCCAGACATTTCTTTTAGTGTTCAGACCTTAAGTCAGCTTTTACAGAAATCAAAAAAATCCCACAAGGAAGCTGCTCTAAGAGTAATAAGATACCTCAAGAAACAGTCAGGGAAAGAATTGTTACTTTCAAGCAAATCAACCAGTTTAGTCACTGCATATTGTGATGCATACTGGGCAACTTGTCCCCTTACCAGGAAGTTTGTTACTGAGTACATGATAAAATTAGGGGATTCTCTGGTTTCTTGGAAGGCAAATAAACAAACAACAGTATCAAGGAGTTTAGCTGAAGCTGAATATAGAAGTTTAGCTAGCACAGTTTCTGAACTGGTGTGGTTATTAGGAATGCTAAAGAAAGTAGATGGTGGTACTCAACTGCCTGTTCAAATATTCAGTGATATCATGTATTTGTGACTCCATCATCCAGAAAAGTCTCTATTTGAACAATCTCCCTGTTGAACAAATAGAGACTTTTCTGGATGATGGAGTCACAAATTAACATCTAAACAAATATGATTTTAATTTACATGCCATGTGATTAGAAAAGATACTTGAGAATGAATCTATTTCTAGCAATTTACTAAATTGGTTCATCAAATGTTGAAACATGAAAAGAAAATAATAGTTATTCGTCAACCTAGAGTGAGAAAACAAATATTTTTCTTGCCTTCAAACTCTCTAAAGTCTGAAGTTTGAATATTTTTCTTTGAAATTATTGAGCAGATGTAGATTTTCAAGAAAAGTCAAAAGAAATCCATTCTGGATAGCTTCTGGTATCATGAGATTGAAATAGCAGGCAGAAAAGCCTGTTCTGAAAAAGAGGAAAGAACATATCTTTTTTCATGTCTGTGTAAAATAGAGCAAGTGCATTAACGAAGTGAAAACCAATAAAAAAAGTATACAAAATATCATTTGCATCCTTTAAACAGAGTCATGGACTGCACCTTAGTGAGAGCTCTCTAGTCCCTTTTGATTTCATAGAATATAGATTGTTTAAAATTGAAATGTTAGTTGAAATGTGACTCCCATATCTTCACAATAAAGCTGGAAATGATTGAATTTTGAATTAAAATAACAGCAGCGCATACTGACAGTGACAGTACATCTTTCCCCTTCTTCTTTTATGATTTTATCTACTTGAAAAATCATAACATACACTAGAAAGACACAAAATATTATTAAATAACCAAAAAGAATATTTTTTTCATCCTGTTCCCATTAATGTTGTGGTAAATAAGAAAGAGAAGAACTCACCATATTTAGTCAGCAATACTTTTCTTAGCAGAGCCAGAGAAACTGAGTTGATAAGTATTGTGGAACTTCCAATAGATAACCTAATCTAAATTTGCATATTGCACGTTTCGATAACGGCATTTTCAATAAGATTTTTTTAATTTTAATTTTAGAATAAAGGGATCTCAAACCACTAATTATATCTCATATTGATTTTAATGATTGGTGCATTAATTACTTGCATTTGCTTTTCTGTAGTAAATTAAGCCTATTGAGATTGAAAACAGAGAAGAAAAGGAAAGAAAACAAGAGACAGGAAACAGAGAAAGAAGCTGAAGATTGTAACAACAGAGAAGAGAGTTAGAGAAGATGAAGAAGTAGAGAAAAAGATAGTAGTTAGAGGAGTAAAATGTAGAGAGAAAACTTGTATATTGAAAATATTAAACTTGTACAAGAATGAATGAATCAGATCACTATATATATACTTCAATCCATAACTAACTCTAACTAACTTCTAATTGTTCTAACTTCTTAACTAACTACTAACTACTTATTAACTAACTAATTAGCTAATGACTAAACTGCCATTTTTTCATGTTACACCTTCAACACTCCCCCTCAAGCTAGGAGGTGTAAATACATCAAGTACTCCTAGCTTGGAACACAAAAACTCATGTTGAGCTCTACCTAGACTTTTAGTTAACAAATCTGCCTGTTGATGAGTAGTCGAAATGTAGGCTGTTTTGATCATCCCTTTTTGATTTTTTTCCCTTACAAAGTGACAATCAATTTCAATATGTTTTGTTCTCTCATGGAACACTGGATTTGTTGCTATCTGTGTTTACTTGAACTGGAAGGCTAATCTGAACTCCAACTTCCTTCAGCAAACCTAGAATCCAAGTAAGCTCAACAACTGTAGAAGCTAGACTTCTATATTCAGCTTCTGCAGAACTTCTTGATACCACACTTTGCTTCTTAGATTTCCAAGAAATCAAAGACTCTCCCATCTTGACAATAAAACTTGTTACAGACCTTCTAGAGTTTGGACATGCAGCCCAATCAGCATCACAGAAGGCTGATACTTGTTCCTCACTTTTGCTTGACATAAGTATTCCCTGTCCAGGATGTTGTTTTATGTATCTTAAGATCCTCATTGCAGCTTCCAAGTGTGATCTTTTTGGCTGCTGTAAGAACTGACTGAGTGTCTGTACACTATAGGATATATCAGGTCTTGTTATGGTTAGGTATAGCAGCTTTCCAATTAGTTTCTGATAAGCTGTTACATCTGTTAAAGGATCTTCAATAGTATTCACAACTGCTGCTTCTTCCTTGACTGTTGCCTTTACAAAATCATCAACTTCCTTTGAAGTTAACTTAATGTTTTGTTCAAGTGGTGTTGCCACTGGTCTTGCAGCACTTAGTCCCAATTCTGAGATTAACTCCAGTGCATACTTCCTTTGGTGCATTAAAATACCTAAACTTGATCTAGAAAACTCAATCCCCAAGAAGTACCTAAGCTCTCCCAGGCCCTTCATCTTAAAAGCTTGACTCATTGCCTTTTTTTTACCTTCAATAAGTTGCAGGTTGCTTCCTGTTATCAGCATGTCATCAACATAGACTAGAATAATTATTAGATCATTCTCAGCTTGTTTCAAGAACAGTGAGTGATCATATTTACTTTGTTTGAACCCAAGCTGCATAACTGCTTCCATCAACTTTGCATTCCACTGTCTTGGAGCCTGTTTTAGGCCATACGAGGATTTAAGAAGCCTGCATACTGGTTTTGTCTCCCCCTGGCTTTTAAATCCTTGTGGTAAATCCATATAAATTTCATCATACAAATCTCCTTGAAGGAAGGCATTGTATACATCCATTTGATGGATATGCCATTGCCTAATAGCAGCAATAGCTAATATAGATCTCACTGTAACCATCTTCACTACAGGTGAAAATGTTTCTTGATAATCAATCCCTTCTTGTTGGCTGTAACCCTTAGCTACCAACCTAGCTTTGTACCTTTCAACCTCACCTGTGTCCTTATACTTAATCCTATACACCCACTTACAACCAATAGATCTTTTTCCAGCAGGCAGTGGACAAATAGTCCAGGTTTTATTGCTTTCAAGGGCAGTGATCTCAGCTTGCATTGCCTCCACCCACTTTGGATTCAGCATTGCTTCTTTGTAAGAAGAAGGTTCAACTTCAGCAGAGGAGGCTGCAATGAAGTCCTGATAGGAACTAGACAGATGGTCATACTTTATATAGTTAGCAATACTATATGGTGTAGTTGAGGTCTTCTGAGTTGTGACAAAGTCCTTGAGCCAAATTGGTGCTACTTTGGCTCTGGTAGACTTTCTTTGTAATGCCAGCTCAGTTGTGCCTTCAGGACCATTAGTAGACTGAGGCACACTCTGACCATCAGCTGCTCTATTAGACACTTGCCTTGGCAAATGTGATACAATTGGTATGAATGTGTCTTTAAACACATCCACAAAAGGAACTGAGTGTTGCTGATCCTTCAGTTTTATAAAAGGAAATTCATTTTCTCTGAATTCTACATCTCTGTTAACAAAAAATACATCATTAGAGAGGTCATAGAGTATGTATCCTTTTTGTGAGTGAGAATATCCTGGAAGTACTGCAGCTACTGCTCTTGGTTTCAGTTTATCAGTTTCCTGCACAACTTTGGCATAGCACAGACACCCTAGCACTCTAATATGTTTTAAGGAAGGCTTGACACCAAACATAACTTCATAAGGTGACTTATTTCCAAGTACAGCAGATGGTATTCTATTGATCAGATAGGCTGCTGCTAACACACAATGACCCCAAAACCTTATAGGAATATGACCTTGAAACCTAATAGCTCTACACACTTCAAATATGTGCCTATGCTTTCTTTCTACCACACCATTTTGCTGAGGTGAATATGCACAAGAAGTTTGATGTAGGATGCCTAGATCTTTAAATATAGAATTGAAGATTGAACTTGTAAACTCAGTTCCATTGTCTGATCTCACACACTTCACTTTTTTATTGAACTGTGTAGCTATATAAGTCAGAAACTGCTTTAGCACAACACACACATCAGATTTTAGTTTCATAAGAAATAGCCATGTCATTCTGGAACAATCATCCACAACAGTTAAGAAATATCTATTTTCATCATAAGAAGGAGTTCTGTAGGGACCCCATACATCAAGATACAATAGATCAAAGCATGACAAACTTCTTGTATTACTGCTAGGAAAAGGTGATCTAACTTGTTTGGCAAAAAGACACACATTACATTGCTTAACTATGGAAGTACAATTATCTAAAGAACTTGAACTAGAAAACAGTTTATTCAGAATCTTTGATGAAGGATGTCCAAGCCTTTTATGCCAAAGTAATATATCGTCTTCAATATCACCAGTAACAGACAAAGAAAATTGAGAACACTTCACATTCTGTTCTAAATTTGCAGAGAATGAAGGCAACAAGTATAACCCATCTCATGTCTACCAATCACTTTCACCTTCCCACTGAAGAGATCCTGAAATATACAAAAGTCAGGATAAAATGCAACTAAACACTTTAAAGTTCTTGTTACCCGTGAAACAGATAGAAGGTTAAACTTAAACTGTGGTATATAAAGAACATTATTAACTGCATTCCCTTCTGTTAAAACACTAGATCCCATATGTGTTACAAATACCACATCTCCAGTAGGTAGGAAAACTTTCCTAGACTTATTTGTATCCAATTTAATAACTTCTGTAAGCAGTCTTGAATCACCTACCATGTGATTTGTAGCTCATGTATCCACAATCCAATTTTTCTTACTACTAACTGAACAAGTGCAGTATCCATACCTGCAGCATTGACTAATTTGTATTTGTAGCATTGTTTGTAGCAGATAGCATTTGCACTATCTGATTATACTACTCCTGTGTGAAGAAACAAGGTTGAACCACTTGACTTTCTTGTCCTAAGACTGAGATGTTCTCAACCTTGGCCTGATCATTCATAGAGACTGCAACATTTGAAGCAGACACTCCTCCTCTTTTCTTGAATTTATCTGATGGATAGCCTATTAGTTTGTAACAATTTTCTCTTGTATGGTTCCTTAGTTTACAAAACTCACAGAAGAGACTACCACCATTTTTCTTGACCCTTGAAGTACTACCTACATAGTAGCCATTTCCATTTCTTGAAGTACTATACAAGGCTGACTCATAACTCCCAGCATTTAGTGAAGGACTTGCTCCTAATACACTCTTTCCAGCTGTCATGCCCCTTTGGTTTTCATCACTCATAAGCATGGAATAGGCTTGGTTCACACTAGGTAAAGGGGACATGAGTAAAATTTGACTTCTAGCCTGAACAAAAGTATCATTTAGCCCCATTAGAAACTGATACAGCTTCTGACTTTGTACATGAACCAAGAATTCCTTTGATCTCTCACAGTTACAGTTAGGGACAGGTACTGCAACATCAATTTCATCCCACAGATCTTTGAGTCTAGAGAAATAACTAGAGACAGTTGATGTACCTTGAACACAAGTTGTAACTTCCTTGTGTAGATTGAACAGCCGAGAACCATCCACCCTGTCAAATCTTTCTCATAAATCCTCCCAGAATGCAGAGGCAGTTGTAACATATGCTACACTGTTAATCAAACTCTTTGAAACTGAGTTCATTAACCAAGAAAGCACCACTGCATTGCATCTCTTCCACTGCAACTCAAATTTCTTATTAAACCTTTCTTTCTTCCAAGAACCATCCACTTATCCAAGCTTGTTTCTACCAAGAAGAGCAATTCTCGTAGACCTCTTCCATAATGAATAATTGTCTGTTCAAGTAAGCTGAAAGGAAATCAATGAAATCCCACTAGTATCACCAGGGGCAACATAGAGAGGATGAGCAGGTTCTACTACCAATCCTTGCTCCCAGCTTTCATCTGTAGAGGCAGAATTAACCCCACTTTTTATTCCTTCGTTTGCAGCCATTTTTTATCTTCAAGAACTTTAACAAGATTGACAAATACTTGGATCGATCTGTTGCAGCTTAGCACAACTCTGATACCATGTTGAGAATGAAAACAGAGAAGAAAAGGAAAGAGAACCAGAGAAAGGAAACAGAGAAAGAAGCTGAAGATTGTAACAGAAGAGAAGAAACTTGGAGAAAATGAAGAAGTGGAGAAGAAGATAGTAGTTAGAGGAGTAGAATGTGGAGAGAAAACTTGTATATTGAATATTAAACATGTACAAGAATGAATGAATCAGATCACTATATATACACTTCAATCCATAACTAACTCTAACTAACTTCTACTTGTTCTAACTTCTTAACTAACTATCTGCTTATTAACTAACTAATTAGCTAATGACTAAACTGCCTTTTTTCATGTTACACCTTCAACAGGTTTTATCTTTGTTGAATTAATAGACAAATAATTATGATTAAAAAAAGATCATAATATTTCAACTATAAAAAATTCATTTATGAAGAGTTTAATCGCACACTTTTTAGTGTATAGTGTCAATTCCTTTGTTACTTTGAATCAGATAAACCATATCTATGTTGCACTTTGTTTACGATCAAGCCTAAGACGTTATTCTCTATCTTCTTAGATTAAGTTGTATGCAACCATTTTATGACTGTGAATGGATGATAAGCATAATTTGTCATATTTAATGCAAAGTTGTCTGCTCTAACTACAACAGTTCCGATGCATGCATAATCAAATTTCATGAGCTGCCGAATCCTAGTTAGTCCCTTATGCACGGTCATTTTTAGTGTCCTTGTCCACTTATAACTTCAACATATAATCATAGATACATGTAACTTAAGACCCTCTTTCTTCCTCTTCATATTTATGATAAAAATTATATATGTTCACCTAAAATAGCTACCAAACAAACTTAATAACATACAAGGCCATCACTGATACAGTTACAAATGCCAAGATAAGATAACATGCTTACTAACAATTACTTTGCCAACACAAACCAAAAGAGAGATCAAATTCTTCCGTCACCTCTAGATTAATGGCAGTCCTCGTTAAGGAGTACGACACAGTCTAGTAAATAGGAATCAAATCAGTTGGATGTCAACTTACTTTCTCAAAAAATATATTAAAACAAAGCTCTAAACCAGCAACATTATCCTTACTGCATTACCAGAATTCCTCTTTTATTAAGTAAATATCTCAAAACATCACTCAACTATGAAAAAATTATATAGCAAAATCACTTATTTTTATTTTATTTCAATATAATTACTCAATTTTGAAATTTTCTCTTATGACATGACAAAATAAATTAAATTTTTATATCATCTAACATGGACCTTAAAAATAAAATAAAATTAAAGATACTGATCCATCGACAATCCCGTGATTTTCAAGATTATAAGCCTACAAAATTAATACAACTTTACTATATTCTTCAAATTTCTTTTTTCGCAAAAAAAATTGACCTTCGAATATCAATTTTATTAAAAATAATCTTTCCTACTTTTTTTTCCTTTATAGTTGATGATGTATTAATTCATTTACGGTCTAAAAAGGGACCAAAACTTCTTTATATAATATGCAATTATAATCTTTTTATGTACATATCCAT